>SOZI01000109.1:0-64973 GCA_006352295.1 Rhodotorula diobovata | reverse complement strand
CCCAAGTGGGCGGGCGGGCAGTCGGGCGCGTCGTGCTGAAGCTGTTCGCCGACGCTCAATGGCCTTTGCCACACGACTACCGCGACACATGGCGTCCGGTCGGACGGCGTGTGTCGTCGGAGCTTCAAGCGTGCGTCGGCGCCGGTCGTCGGCGGTGAATGAGCGAGAGAGAAGACGAGCTCACCTGGAGCTCACACCCTGGCTCGCGGACGCAGGTACGCCGCCCGCCGCCCGACGCAAGGCCGCGACGTCGCGTATTGCTACGGCGCGTATTCCTTCGAAATGCCGTGGGGTGACGTCGTCACCGGCGTCGTGCTTGAGGACCTCAGCCGCACGGCCGAGTCGATCGCCGATTTTTGCAAGCGGGAGAAGCGGAACCTGTCGTCCGTCGAGGACGCCTACAACGTGGTACGCCCACCTCTCTGCCTCAGTGCGACTCGGACTGACGCATGCGCGTCTCGAGCGCAGCTGAGCTCGTCGTTTCGCCACCTCCACCGCCTTCATTCGCTCGACGTGGGACACGTACAGCCCCGCCTCGACAACATCCTCGTCCTGCGCGAGTCGACCAGCACAGAAGTCCAGTTCGTATTCTGCGGATTCAGCTGGGCCGAGTCTGCGGCAGAAGGGCGTCGCGCGCTGCGAGCGACCGAGCCTGACCAGCTCTACCGTTGGGGCGACGAATGTCTGCTCGACGGCATCTGGTCCCTCGTGCTCGAGTGGAGTGTGTATGTGGAATGGGGTGAGTATGCAGAGGAGCACGAGCCGGGCCTGGTGGCTTGGGGAGGGCAGCGAACCGAGGCCGACGACGACTCGGAGTGAGCCAGAAACGAGACGTCTGGGCGGTCGCTTTGGCCACCGCTTGAGCATCCATTCGGAAGACTTGTACCGAGTCCCGGCCCATGTCCACGCAGCCGGCTGAGCGAATCGCATGCGTGCGAGACGGAGAACTCGAGATGGCCACGAGCGAGAACGCTGGAAGCGCTGGAAAGGCCCTCGCTCTTCGCAGCGCGGCCCCCCGGCGCGGCGAGGTTCACCTCTGGCTCGCAGACCGAGGACGATTTGTGCGTTATCCGGGTTGGGTCGGCAGTGGCTGAGAAACGGAGGGAAGGGCACGTGTTGCAAGAGGATGGCGCAGTGACTGTGCGCAAGGGGGCGGTGGCCGGGTCAGGCTGCAGGCCAAGGGCGAAAGGAGGGTAAGGACGGCGTCATCGAGGAGCTCTGAAGTGCAGAGCGGTCAGCTAAGCAGTCAGCCACAGGCAATCACCGACAGCAGTCCGCGGAAAAAAACACGCACTTGGATCCTCAGAATTCGCCCCATTCGTTCCTCGCACGCTCCGCCTCCCATGCCGCCTTGGTCGTGCCGTGCAGAAGAGCCGAACGGTGGGTTATTTGCGCTGTAAGGCCTCTGGCGAGGGAGCGCTCCTGCACCCTGTCCTTGACTGGGTCGTAGACCCGGCCAGGCTGGGTGCCCATCCAGCCCAGCATGGTCGGGACAGTCGGCTGTCGTGGGGTCAGCTCGACGATTTCATCATACCAGGATAGCCCGACGAGTACGCACCAGGTCCTCGACGTGCCTGATCTCGCCGTCGGTGAACCGGCGCCGCAACACCCGGATCTCGCGCTCAAAGCGCTGCCGACCAGCGAGGCGCGTCGCGCCCTTCCACGGCTCCGTCAACCCCTCCAAGGCGTCCCTCCTCCACCTCAGCAGGTCACGCTGCTCGATGGGGCTGTTGTGCATCTCCCGGTTCGTGTCGGTGAGTGACTTCATCAAGTTGAACAGGCTCTGGAAGGCGTTCGTTGGCTTGTCCGACAATAGAGAGGACATGTCGGGATGTGAAAAGCAGAGGAGAGAGAGCAAAGAACCAGAGTTGGCGCTGTCGGGCGCAGGGTGCGACGGCGGACGCCGGCAAAAGACTCGGGGCCCGAAGTGCACGGACAGGAGAATCCCGGCGGGTATTGGCACCGCGGCTGAGATTCAACAGCCGCAGGAGACGGCTGGGCAGTCTCGAAAGCAGAAGCGGCAGCCTCGGAGAGCAAACAGCCGAGGGCGCGCAGTCATGGAGTCTCGCCGGAGCGGGTGTCCGCGGCGGGGACCGCACCACTTCGGAGTCGGGCTCGCATGCAGGAATGTGGCGTGAGGCGCGACGGTGACATCGAGAGAGCTCGGAGCGAAGGCACGAGCGCTTCTCCTCCCGCGAGCTTCCCGTACGCCTCAAGCGTCTCGCCCCGCGCCTGCGCCGGGGCCCGCACCGTGAGAGACCTCAAGCACATAGCGCCGCTCGGGTGCGTCGTCTTCTCTGCATCTACATGCACGCGCAGCGAGCGCGCCGTTGTGTCGCGGCACCAGAAGCGGATCTAGCCACGCTTGTACGCCGACGAGGGGAAAGTGAGGACGTCGACCCATTTGACGGTGGTCCCATCCGGCCGAGTGCCCTCACCCGGTTGCAGAGCTGCGTACGCCGGCGGGAAGGATGAACGGAGGGAAGGGGACATGAGGGCAAAGTCAATGAATGCCCGCGCGTTTGCGGCCCCACCCGTGAGCGGTGCAGGGCCGAGGGCGATGAGCTCGATGTAAGAGGCGGCAGTGAGGATGACGAGCTTGGTCTGAGTGAGTTTGTCGGCGCGGATGCCGCCTGGTGTGACGGTGAGGGCGTCGGTGGGGGAGGAAGGGAGGTCAACGAGCACACCGGGTGGGACGAGCACGATAACATGGTCGAGGACGCAACGCATGGACTAAGGAAGGGCGAAAGGTGCGTGAGCATACCGATTCAGCTCGAAAGCAGAGCAGGAAGCGGAGACAACAGCGAGCAACCCGTCGCGAGTGTCGACGATCGGGGGTTGGTCGCCCTCGACACTTTGCACGGGGTCAGGGCCTCCTGATCGGGCCACCGAGTCGCTCTTAAAGTACCGCAAAAGCGTTCCTCGCCGTCAGCGGGCCCACCCGAGCTGTCCACGACTCGCCCCGACTCGTCAACTTTCTCATCAGCGCGCCGTCTCGTCTCGCACCCTTTCCCGACCTCGCCTACCGCCCTGCCAGACCACGATGTCGGCAAAGGAACCTGCATCGTGCGCTGTATGCCAGGAGCCCGCAGCGACACGGTGCAGCGCATGTCGCCTCGTCCCCTTCTGCTCCAGGCGGTGCCAGACTCTCGTGCGTCTGTCTCCCTTGCTCTGTCTCGATGCATTTGCCCGACGAGTGCGCTGACCCTCTGTCTGCACGACACAGCTCTGGCCGACGCACAAGGTCCTCTGCGGGCGCGATCCGAACATCTTCTTCATGCCGCCTCTCAGCGCCGCCGAGATCAACACGCTGCGGAGCAACCAGGACAGGAAGATCCAGGGCGACGAGACCCTCGTCGAGCAGGTAGCCGCTGGAGAGGAAGGCGACTCGTTGCGGGAAATCCTCGAGGTGTGTTGCCTCCGCGCGGTCTCGTGCGAGTGCAGCTGACCCGCGGCTGACTCCCCGTTCCCCCACGCAGGCTTTCTGGGCCAACCTCCGCGCCCCCGGCTTTGCCGACCCTCGCCGCGAGCACAAGCGCACGGAGGACGTCAGACTCGCATACGAGACGCTCTACGAGCTCAGTGAGGAAGAGAGTGGCGACGGAGCCCCAGGTGTCGACGACAACCCGCCCTCGCCCTGGGTCCTCGTCGCGCCCGTCGTCAGCGAACTGACGTTCGGGTACCTCGACGGAATCATGGAAGAGGGCGTGCAAGGTCAGGACGACTACTTCAGGGCCGAGAACGAGGGTCGGGGCGCCGTGCATCGCCTCGCCGCAGTACTCCGACAAGAGCTCGTGCACGCGACCCTGTCCGCCCAAGCTTGGGGTCCCAAGCCTCTGCTCTCGCCCACGGAGCTCGCCGAGCTCGAAAGCAAAGGCCGACAGCGCGCACTCGAGGAGCTCGACCGTGCCGACATCTCGGCAGTCGTCAAGGCGGCGGTGGTCGCGGCGTACTACTACGTACCTCCTGAGTCAGATGAAATATGAGGCACACACGCCATGCATGCGCGGCTTGCCGTCCTCTCAACAGCGTGCTGTACATGTCTCGAGTCGGTGCGCGGGTGTGCCCCTCGCCTCGTGGTTGCGACTGTGAAGAGCAGCGTTCCCGCGATCTGTCCTCGCTCCTGGGGGGTGCAAGAGGATCGCAGAGCCTGTGAGTGAGGAGACGATGCGGCGATGCGCGTGCGAGGCGACGACTCGGCGGCGGAGATGGCGACCAGCGCCGGCCGCGGGGTAGCGGCCGCCCTCGCTCATCCTTCCCCCGCCCTCTCGCTTCTCGAGCTGCCTGGCTCTCTCACTCAGTGACACTAACGGGCTAGCAGATTACACACGACCACCCTCGAGCACTCGCACGAGCTCGTCGTCAGTCCCCCTCAAGGCCCCATCGCCTCTGGTCCGGTTGCATCCCTCCGTCATCTCATCTTCATGTCGTCCGCGGCGGCGACGACTTCCTTGGACCCGCCAGTCTCGTCAGAGGCTGCACCAGTCAAGGCACAGCTCCCCGCAGCGTGGCACCTCGCGAGCGGCGCCGTGTCGGGAGCAGCCAGCGTCTTCATGCTCCAACCCCTCGATCGCACGTCGTTCCTCTCCTTCCGCGACCTGTTGGACCGCCGAGCTGACCTCTACAGCGCCCTATGCAGTCATCAAGACGCGGGTGCAGCAAGACCCGGCTCCCCCCGTCGCTTCCACCTCGCGCGCCATCGGCACCTCGGGCGGCGCCGCCGTCCTCCAACCCGAAGCCCCCGCCGTCGCCAAAGCGCAGCGAGCTCGCATCTGGACCACGACCAAGGACGTCGTGCGCACCGATGGCCTCCGCGGTCTGTGGCGTGGGACCGTCCCGACCCTGTACCGGTCCGTCCTCTCGAGATCTCACCGCCCTCCTCCATCCAGGGCGTGCGCACGCCCGGCACAGCTGACCCCTCCCGTCTCGTGCACACAGTAACGTCCCCGGCGTGTCGCTCTACTTCCTCTCGCTGTCCCGATTGCGGACCTTCATGGGCAACACGACCCTGTTCCGACCAAAGGGCGCGCCCTTACCTGCGCCAGGGACCAAGGCCAAACTGACGCCCGTAGGCGACCTCCTCGTCGGGAGCACGGCACGAACAGCCGTCGGCTTTGTCCTGACGCCCTTCACTCTGCTCAAGACCATCTCCGAGGTGCGCGCTGCGCTTCTCTCCGGTCGCGAGCGCCCTCTCGCTTCGTCGGCTGACTTCCTTCCTCCCGCTCGGGCAGTCGACCCTCTCCCTCCCCAACTCCTCCTCCTCCCGCACCGCAAAACCCTCGACCTTCACGGCCCTGCGCACCCTGTACGCGACGGGCGGGATCCGCTCCCTCTGGCGCGGCGCTGTCCCGACCGCCCTGCGCGACGCACCCGGCGCGGGCCTCTTCATCGTCTTTTACGAGCGCGGGCGGAGGATCATTGGCGTTGCGGGAGACGGCGGGAAAGGTGCCGTCGGCGGGGGTGTCGCAGGTGCGTCTTTCTCGCTCCTCGTCCCCGCACGCAGAGGCTCACCCTCGCCCCGCTTTCCCTTCCACCAGGCGCCGCCGCCTCTCTCGCCTCGACCCTCCTCACGACCCCCTTCGACGTCCTCAAAACCCGCCGGCAGCTCTCGCCGCAGAACTACACATCGCTCCTGTCGTCCGCCGCGCTCGTGTACCGCACGAGCGGCATCCGCGGCTTCTGGGAGGGCGGCGCGCTGCGCGTGTGTCGCAAGGCGGGGAGCGCGGGCATTGGCTGGGCTGTGTACGAGGCGTTTGTCGGGGTCGGGGAGGGGAGGAGGGCCGTGGCGGCGGGTGGCAAGGACAGGAGCGGAGGAGGCTAGAACGGCTCGGGTCGAGGCGGATCTCATATGGCGCAGCAGCATCTCACAAACTCCCTCTCGCCGAGCTCACATCCAGAGGGCCGCTGCAGAGAGACGTCACAAAACAGCGGCTTTTCGGTTCCGACTCTGGCTCTCCCCCACGATCCACGACGAGCGGCACACGTCTGCCACTTGCGAACCCTGTCTCCCTTCGCGCTTCACGCAAAGTTGTGCCATGCCTTGGCCGCGTCGACGATGGTCTTGACAGTCGGAGACGTCGTCTCGAGGTCGAGCTTGTCGATGCCCTCGGACAGCGTCGGCGCGAGGAGGTGCTTGTGCGTGAGCCACTGTGGGCACGACATCGTCTTCACACGTCAGTGCCTGCCTATGTAAGAGCGACCGAGACCAGAGCTGGGGAAAAGGCGACGCACCGAACGGCAGAACTCGCGCACCCAGCCCTGGATCCACCACGTCTCCCACGCGTCGTCGTGCTCCTCGGCCGTGTCGGCGGGCAAGAGCTTGGCAAAGTGGCCGAGGATGTCGAGGAGCGTCTGGGCCTGCTCGGTCTCGGCTTCGGCGAGGTACGACGCGGCCGAGGCGATCTCGGGGTTGTCCTGTGCGTCGCGGACGGGGACATCTGCGAAAGCGAGCGAGCGAGCGAGCGAGCGAGCGAGCGAGTGAGCAACGCATGCCTGCGTCAGGATCGCAAGTCGTGACTGGAACACAAGGAATGAGAGATGTACCGCCTTCGGCATCGACCGCCTCGTCGCCGGCGCCCTCCGCCCCGCGAGCCTCGTCCTCGCGCCTCAGGCCCTCGAGCCTCGCCCGTGCGGACTCGACGCGGAACTTGACCGTGCGCAGCGTCACCTGGAGCATCTGCCACAGGTCAAGGTCGCTCCACGTCTTGGTCCTCGCGCCGGGCTGGTCCTCAGCGGGCGCAAACACCCACGCCGTGACGTCGCGCGTGTCGACGAGGCGGTACTGGAGGAGCTTGTCGAGGACGATGAGGTGGAACTGCGGGTGGCGCCTCCAGAAGGCGGCGACCGTCGTGAGAAGGTCCTGGCGCGCCGAGGCGGACGACGTGAGGTTGCGCAGGAGCGTGAGGTAGCGCTCGAGGGCGTTGAGGAAGTGCGAGAAGGAGCGCGAGCCGACGTTGAGGACCGTCTGGACGGCGAGGTCGCGCTTGACCTTGTGGGCCTCGGCGGACGAGAGGCCGCGCTCCGACTCGAGCGCCTTCTGGAACGACGACAGCTCGTCCTCGGCTTCCGAGATGGGCGCCTTGGCGCGGATGAGGCGCAGGAACGCCGACGCTGCGGCGTAGTGCGTGTGCTCTGCGGCCGGAGGGTGTAATCAGCCGCTTTCCTGCCTCAGCCCGATCCTGTGCGAGGCGCAGTCGACTCACGCTCGTCCTCGTACGCGTAGTCGGGTCCGGGTGCCTCGTCGGGGAAGACACCCGCGTCGAGCATTGAGCCGGGGACCGTGTTCTTGATGCGGTCAAAGTAGCTCAGGCGGATCTCGAGATCCATGGTGCGCTTGACAAAGACGCGCTGCGGGTGCTTGTCTGACACGTCGACCATGTCGCCCGCCCAATCGGCCCAGCCCCACATGAAGCCGTAGTTGGACAGGTGCACGGCGAACCAGTCGGCGAAGCGGCGGATGCCTTCGGCGTCGAGCGAGGGCGCGTTGGCATCGGCGGCGGTGTCGGCGTTGAGACCGGCGTAGAGCTTGCGCACCGACTTGCCGAGCGAGGGGGCCACAGTTGAGGGCGACACGCGGCACAGCTCGCACAGGAGCGAGTAATAGTACATGCTCGTGTGGGCAGGCGAAGGGAGGGCGAGGATGGACGTGATGATCGACTGTGGAGCGTCAACTCTCCTTGTCAGCAACCGCACGGCATTAAAACGAAGGATGGGGCGCACCTCGACAAAGAGGTTCTCAAGCGACCACTGCGGGCCCTCCTCCTCGGCCTGCTCCTCCTGACGCATCTCCTCATCGTCGTCCCCGCGCGGCTGCTGCTGCTTGGGCGGGCTCACAGGCTTGAACGTGCCCTTGACGAACCACTGCGGAAGCTCGAGCAGGAGCGTCGCCGCGTCCTTGCGGTTCGTCTCGTAGAGCGAGATGAGGTCGTCGATGAGCGAGCGAACAACGATGCCTGCCGGGTCGTACAGCGAAGGGACGGTCTGCGATGAAGTAGCACGGTCAGCGGGTCAGGTCAGAAGGAGGATCGGGGACAAAAAAACGCACGTCGTCGTCGAACAAGCGCAGGGTGAGGCGAGTGCCCTCATAGCCGACACCTTCGTCGCCGCGGAGCCCGGCGCTCGTCGGCGGCGGCGGAATCGCGTGCTCGACGGCCGAACCCGCGTTGAGCGTCAGGTCGCCCTCGTCGCTCTCAGGCGGCACAAGAACGAGGGGGAGCGTCAACGCGTCAGCGTTGTTGACCGCTGCGAGCGCCGAGTCGTCCGTGTCGGCCGGGGCGAGCTCCAGCGCCGCAAAGGGGTTGGGCAGGACGGCCGAGACGGGGTAGATGCCCTCCGAGTCGGACGACAACGCAGACGACAGTGCCGTCACGAGCTGCTCGAGTGGGTCATTCCACTGCGACTGGTGCTCGCGGTCGGCAAAGAGCTCGCGCTCGATGCGCCTCGATGAGAGGTACGCCTGGACGCCGTCGCGCAGCGTGTCGATCGTCGGGTCCGCGAGGGTCGCCGCGTCGAGGCGAAGAAGCGCCTCGACGATGATGCGCGCGCACTCGTCGCCGCGGCTGGCGCGCAGGCCCGGCTCGTCGAGGACGGCGACGAACGAGGTGAGGAGGTTGACGAGGGACGAGGTCGAGATGACGGGACTCGACGCGGGCAGGCGCGTGAGGTGCGCGAAGAGGATGACCTGAACGCGCACATGTCAGGACCAGGACTGACAAGGATGGAGAAACGGATGCCGACTCACGCAGTACCGGACGCTCTTCCACTTGCGCTCGTCGAGGAACTGCTGGAACGCCTTCGCCAGGTCCTGGACCACCTCCTTGCCCACGTTGACCTTCTCAGGCCCGTTCTCCTCTTGCGACTCGCCTTCCTGCGCCTTTTGCGCGTCGCCATCCGCACCCGCGGCTGCAGTGGCGTCCTCTTCCGCCGCGGCAGGCTTGTCCTCCTCGACGTCGACAGGGCGTGCGGGCAGGCCCGGCGCGAGCGGACGGTTCGGCGTAGGGGGCGCCGATTTGGCCACGTCGGACGAGATGCGCGACGCGAGAGGGACGACGGGGGCGACGGGCTTGAGCGAGAGCTGGGCGAGGAGGGCGGCGTAGTGCGGCAGCTTGTGCGGGAGCTCCGAGACGCTAGGGAGCATCACAAAGTCGGTCAGAGGATCAGGCAGCAGAGCGAGTGGGACAAAGACGCACGCAGCACGGAACGCGAGGAAGACGGTCTCCTTGTCGCGGAAGAACCACGACTGGATGTCCTCTGCCAGAGCGGGGATGTCGACCGCCGCGTCATAGTTCTGCAGGGCCCAGGGAATGTTAGATCTCGGAGGCGCTTGCACGGGATAAGCGAAGGAGAGGGACGACGCACGGGGGTGCTGCCCAGCTTCCACAGCGTCTCCTTGAAGCGCGTCTTCTGCGCCTCTAGGCTCGGTGCCTGGCGCTCATAGTATCCGCCGCCCATTCCGCCGCCCCCTCCACCGTTGTACCCGCCGCGCCGTCCTCCTGTCGAAGACTGGAAGTCACCGCGCTCGTTCTGGCGACGGCGGTAGTTGGGCGTGCCCTGGTCATCGTCTGCGCGGGTCCTTGTGAGCCTAGCCGCTTATTTGCGACGCTAGCGAAATTGAGCTCACCGCGGTTGCGCTTCCTGCCGTAGCCGCCTCCTCCTCCTCCTCCCCCGCCGCCATACCCGCGGTTGTGGTAGCCTCCGCCGCCTCCCCCGTAGCCGCCATTGTAGCCTCCTCCGTAGCCCCCGCCGTAGCCTCCACCGTTCTGGTAGCCGCCGTAGTTGGACTGAGGGAGGGGAGCGGGAGGGTCGACGCGGGGAGGAGGAGGGGCAGAGGATGGGGGTCAGTCGAGCGCGAAGGAACGGTTGGACGCGCGTGATTGAGACGCACCATGGCTGACTGTTGGATTGAGGGAGAGCCGAGGATGCGCTGCTGACGAGACGATTCGTGTCGAGAGATGCAGAGCGAGCGACGAGATGAACGGGCGAAATACAGTGTGCGAGCGACCCAAGTCCACTGCGCCTCCCCTCGAGCACCTCTTCTCCCCGCTCGCTCGGGCCGTCATCTTGCATGGACAAGGCGTGCGCAGCGGCACGGCGAGCTGTTGCATTCCTACAGCATCTCACTCCCTTCCTTCATGACCACAGCGCGTCACCTCCCGAGGCCACCGCCCCGGTACGCTCCCCTCGAGATGCCCGCCCTCCCCCTCATGGCCGCGCTCCTCCCGCTGCCCCTCCCAGTCCCCATCCCCCGTTCCCGATCCAGCGCAAACAGCAGGTCCTGCGCCTCGACGACTCGGTGCCCCGCCGCCCACTGGTCCCGCGCAATCTGCGTCCGCTGCGCGTCGTGCAGCGGCGCGACATTGAGCCGCGAGGTGGTCAATGCTGCGGCGGCTGCGGCAGACGCCGCGTCCTGGTGGTGGCCGCCGCCGCGGGCGCCAGAGCCGGACGAGTTGGCCGGGTTGAGCAGCGACGTCGACGTGCCCGCCGTGCCGTTCGCGCCCGAGCCTCCTGCGCCGCCGCCGAGGGGCGAGAAGCTCGGCGGCGGGAGGGCCGACGCGGGCGCAAACTTGGGCTTGGGGAGCCCGCCTGGCGTGCTCGGTCCGCCGAGCCCGCCGCCCGCAGGCGAGGGCGACCCGATGCCGGCGTTGAGCCACGAGAACTTTTGTCCGCCGAGCGACCGCAGGGCCGTCTGGTCCGTGAGGCGCTTCTTGATGTCCTCGGAGAGGTTCTTGCCGCCGGCCTTGGACAAGCCGCTGCCCCCGCCGCCACCGCCGGGCGCAGGGGTGCTCGTCCCGCTCATGTCGTCGTCGCCGCCCTTGGCCTTCTTCTTCTTTTTGGGCTTGCCGTCCTTGCCTAGGGCGGGCGAGTCGGTCCCCGCGCTGCCCTTGCCCCCCGGCGTAGCGGGCGCACCACCGCCTCCTCCTCCACCTCCTCCCGCCGCCTCCTTCCCCTTGCCCTTGCCCTTCGCATCCGCCTTCTTCTTCTTGGTCCCTCCCCCCTCGTCACCCATCTCAGCCGCCTCCTTCCTCGCCTCCGCCGCCTGCTGCTCCTCGAGCTCGACCCTCGCCGCCTCACTCGCCGCAAGTGCCTCGGCGAGCTGGCGCTCCTCGTTCTCGCGCTCGTCGCGCAAGAGCCGCTCGCGCCGCTTCTTGCGCTCCTCCTCGCGGTCGACCCGCTCGAGGACGCTCAGGATCCGCTCGGGGTCGTCGTACACGAGCGTGTCCCACGCGGGGACCTTGACGCCCCCCAAACCCGAGCCCGAGCCGGAGTCGCCACCCGCCATCTCGACGTCCTCGTCGTCCTGATCGCCCTCGGCGTCGTCGTCCAGCATGTCCTCGTCGACTTCGCCGTCGAGCGGGTTCCGCCGTCGCCGCTTGCGCGGGTTGGCCGCGCTGGGCGTCACGAAGGGGGGCACCCGGAAGTGCGACGCCTGCTGACGGTGGTCCCGCGCGGCGATGGACGCGTTGACGAGCGACATGAGGCGCGCGCGCGTCGCGAGCGCGATGAGCGGGATCGTGTCGGGCTCGAGCGTTTTTAGCTGAAAGGCGGCAGCTGAGGGTTGTGTGAGGGGTGGTCAGCTCGAACTAGCGCGGTGAGAGGGAGCGAGCGCGAGAGAGAGAGGCCGGAGACGCACCAACTTTCTTGACGCACTCGGCGAGCAGGCCCGGGTCGATAAAGTCTTGCTTGCGCGAGCGGTCGACGCCGCTGTACGCATGCGGGTTGGGCGGGCCGCCGTTTGACGACCCGGCGGCCGACATGGCCTGGGCTTGCAGCCGGTCGTTGGTCGCGCGCAGGGACTCTTCCTCGGCCTTGGTGTGGGTACGAGGGTGAGCTCAGTGGTGGAGAGAGGGGGCGCAGGGGAGGAGCAACGCACGCCCAGGTCGACTCCGCTCGCGCCGACAGCGTCCATCAGCGAATCGACGTCGGTCGCCTTCGTCGGTTCCGGTGCGCCATTCGCGCCGCCATCGGGACTGCGAACGGCAGACATGGTCAGCGTTTGTGTTGCAACGCAGCTGTAGCTAGCTCAACGGAGAGGGGCGCGAGGGCCGCAGACGCACTCTGCTGATGGGCCACGACCGCCCGCGGGTGCTTTGCCTGAAAGGCAGCAGGAGCCAGATGTAGAGTCAGCGACAGGTCCTGCGTCTCTCGGCCGTGCGCTTGTTGCGAGTGCCGTCGAGCGGGCCGGAGAGGAGGGGGGGAACGGGGGAGCCGCTGCCTCCGCGGCGCCGGGTTGTCGGACGTGCACGACTGTGCCAATGTGCTACGAGTAGCCCATTGAGCGATTGAGAGAAACGCCCTGCTCACCCTTGGCTTGGTTGCCTTGCGGGAGCTGCAGCCCTTGGTGAGATGGCCCCTGAGCCCACGGCTGGGGCGTCGCAGTGCGGCTCGCCATTCCGCACGGAGGCTGGGCGTACTCTAGCTGTGCGAGAGAACGCTACGCTCTAGCAGCAGGTGCGAGCGAGCGAGGTGTAGGGTGCGGACGAGGTTGCCTTCCCTCGTCGCCCCGTCGACGGGCCGGAGGTCATCACAAAGCCTCTCGCTGCTCTTCACTTTCTTGCTCTTGTTCCGTGCGCGTCGAATGAGGGCGCTACTGTGGACCGGTCGCACGAGCGCCTTTCCGCCCCGCACACCGCGTTGCCCCTCGGCCTCCTCGCCGTTGGTCGACCGTCCGCGGCCGCGGACTCGCGCCTCAATCTCCCCCGCCGCATGGCTGAGAATCGAGCTTTCGTGTAGTGACACTGCGTAGTGTGGCTCCGCATCATGCGCACACCCTCGCAGCCGACCAAGAGCTGCGGACGGGTCTTGGCGGCGAGCCTCCACGCAAGACTCGAAGGCGCTGCTGCGCACTTGTAGACGACCGCTTGCTTCTGCCTGGTTTCTGCTCTCCTCTACGTTCGCTCGCATCGACGGCATGCCCGTCCCCGAACTCACTATCTTTGCCGCGCACGAATGGTGAGCCGACGTCGCCCTCGAGACGGGGAGGCGCCTGAACAGACCTTCTGTTCGAGCCGGGCCTGCGACCGCAGATGCAGCGACAGCCGCCTTCGTTTTCCGATAAGGCGACTGACAAGCCTGCTCGACAGCCCCTGGTCGCAGCGCGTCACCCTCGCCTTGTGCGAGGTCGGTGCGTCGTCGCCCTGCTCCGCCTTCGCGCTCACCCTGGGGTCCCGCTGATGCGTACCACAACACCGCGTGCACAGGCGCCTACGCCAACGACCAGGTCAAACACATCGAGATGGACCTTGCGGTGCGCTTGACGGGAACCGGCCAGCTTGCGGACCTTCCTCACCTTGCGCGACCTGCTGACCGCTCTCTGCTTCCCCTCGAGCAGAAGATTCCCTTCTGGTTCGCCATGAAGATCAACCCAGCGGGTCAGGTCCCCGTCCTGACCGTCGGCAACGAGGCGGACCACGAGTCAGGCTTCATCAACCTGCCCGAGAGCGGCGTCATCCTCGAGCTCGTCGCCGAGCTCTTCCCGGAGTCGGCGTTAAGCCCCGAGGATCCCTTCATGCGCGCGAAAGCCCGGCATTTTGCTCCGCGGTGAGCCGTTCTCGCCCTCGACCCTCCCCTCTCCTCTCTGCGAGACGGTGCTCTGAATGCTCTTTATCAGCCGTCTGACAGTTTTCTTCCTTCCCCTCCAGCTTTGTCGACATCGTTATGGACCCCTGGAACCGCCTTCTCAAGGAGGGAGATCTCGAGGCTGGCGCGGCGCTCCTCGCCGGGCTCGACGAGATCCAGTCGCTCCTCGCGCGACACTCTGGCGTATTCCTTCTCGGCGACACGCTCACCTTCGGTGACCTCGCTGTCGCCCCCTTCCTCGGCCGCATCTTTGTCTTGGGCAAAGCTGGTGCGCGGTCGCTCGCTTTCAGATCTTGACCTTCACGATCGGCCACGTCCGCTGACGGCCTCTTGGCACAACAGGTCTCATGGCCGGCGAAGCGTACGCGACGCTCGCGACGGATGCCAAGTACGCGCCGATCCGAGCGTATCACGCGGCTCTGACCTCCCGTACCTCGTGGAGGGTGAGCAAGTGCCCTTCCTGCCACCGCATCTTCCCCTCGGCGGGTGCTAACGCGCCCTAATCACCAGGACACGTTCGACGAGGTCTACATCGTCGAGAAAGCGAGGGCGCAACTCGCCGCCTGACGGGAACGCCTGCTCCAGGACTCAGGCAGGCATGTGCACCTCTCGCGCGTCGGTCACTGGTACGCGTATCCGCCGCGCGCTGTCGCACCGGTGTCAACCTTGGGGAATGTGACACACGTGGGCAGTGTAAGGTATTGCTCGTCCGCTCGGGGCGATACCGCTCGAGAATCATCGTGTAACTTGTGGGCACAGAGCTGGAGGAACGGACACCACGCTAGGCTCGGGTCAGCGAGACAGGCTGCAATCACAGCCCACAGCAGAGCACATCTTTGCCCCTGTCCGAATCAGCCCATCTCCGCACACCGACGAGCGCGGCTGGAGGGGTGCGAGCGACGGCTGCACGGACGCACGAGCCCCTCGCCCTACCCCTGTCGTTATGGTCCGCGAACGTTCGCAGCGCTCCTTCTCGCACCCAGTCTCCGCCCTGTTCTAGTCATGCCGTGCGTACGCCCCCTGTCGTCGTCGAGGTGTCCCCGTCTGCGCGGACCGCGCTAAAAATCGTCGCCGACGGACACCGGTCATTTGTGCGTCGTCGTCAGGTCCTTTTCTCTTGAGCTTCTTCGCAGCGCTGCTTCTCTGCTCTTCTTTTCTCACTCGCAGTGTCGAGACTGCAAGGCATGGACGTCTGCCGCAGCTACAGCCCGGGATCTTCCACGGTCGACTTGAGTTGGCTCGATGTCAGCCTCGTCCTCATCGAGCTGGACGGCCTTTCCTTGCACATCTCCCTCTCATACCCACGGGCCATGCGGACTTCCATCAAAGGAGCTCTGACCGAGATCGTGCGCCACCTCAAGAGCGAGATCCTCGACGCCGAGGTCTGGCAAGCATTGGCCGCCGTCGACGACACGCTGCAGCCGCCCCGAACGTTCCAGCACGCTCTCTACAGCGCCGTCATCGGTCTCCGTCTAGGCCTCGAGGCAAAGACTTTCGCGGGCAAGGCAGAAGTGGTGCGCACCCTCAGCGACTCGCTCCCTGGGGAGGCCGGCGTGCTTACTTCCCGCACCGTTCATTGCAGATGAACGCATTCTACGCCATGCAAGAGCTCATCGTGCGATCTCGTCCCTCTCGCGCTGGCCGCGCGTCACTGACACCTGGAGCAACGCAGGCCCGAGGCGCCGGCGGCCGCCGCAAGACGCTTCGCGGGCACGGGCAGAACTTTGTCGCCTTGCCGCGCTCCCTCGCCTTCTGCTACTTCACCGAGGCGTTGCGCGAGCTACAGCACGCGGCATCAGGCTGGACGCAGAGCAGGACGATGCGCGAGGTGGTCGACAAGGCCGTCTCGCACCTCTTCCGGCAGATCCCTGCGCCGGAATGGGCAGAGCTCGTCCCCCTCGATCCGACGTCGAACCCGCCCACGTCGTACCAGAATGTCGTGCTGCATCGACTCGGGGCACTCAAGCAAGCGCTAGAGCTGGGCTCGCTGACAGCGCCCAGCGTGTTCGTACGTCTGCTCCTCGACTGTGGTTCCTCCACCGACTGACGCGAGCTCGAGCTTTTACAGGCAACCCAGTTCGACAGCCTCGTCGAACTCATCGCACGTCACTACGTTGCCAGTTGAGCAAAGCAGCCGCTGACACCAGCGTGCCCGCAGAACGAGGGCAAGCGACAGTTCCGCCTCGTGCGCGACGGCCCAGCACACGTGCGCGTCTTCTTCGGCTCGCGTGGCTGTGATCATGCTGACGACACTTGCGCCTGTAGGTCGTGCAGAGTCTGGCCAAGGGCCCTGCGCCGCGGCAGCTCATCACGGACCGCCGCGCGAGGATGTACGGCATCGATCCGGAGGACCTGGCCAGGCGCTGGGCGTGAGGCATGCCCCGGTGGCACGTACCTACGAGATAGAGGACTCGGTTCATCGACGAGGAGGATGACGCGCAGTTGTAAGCAGTCGAGCGAGAACGAAAGCCGCTTCAAAAGGCTGCCAGCGATCCTCTGTTCCGGGACCGCGTCCGGTCAACTGTCGGCGCTTTTGACGGGGGTGGTCTACGGCTTGACGGCGAGCGACGGGGCGCACAGGCGGAGCTCATGATGTCGTGTGTGCCTGAGAAGGTCAAAGCGAGAGGGAAACTGAGTTGGGTGGCCGCATGGACGCTGGAGCACAGCCACCGCGGACGCGTCTCAGCATGAATGCTGCGGAAGCTGAATAGCAACCTCAGCGCTGACAAGACGAGAGAGAGGCTGAGCGAGCTGGTGACCGGTGCCCGATCTGCGTGCTGACAAGCGACAAGCACGCACTGACGCTCCCCCTCTCGGTCCACTACGGCTGTGCTTCTCTTCTTCCACTCTCCAGACCTCAACATGGCCGTCCCTGCCCTCACCATCTACTCTGCGCGCATCTGGTGCGCTCACACTCTCCCCTCCACTCGGCCCCACCTCTCTGTCATCATCGCTCGACCTCTCTCCCGGTCGCGGGAGCTGGCCGCGGTGCTGGCTGCACAACAGTGAAGACTCGACACAGTTCAACGCTGACCGTCTCGCACGCATCGCAGCCCTTGGGCCCAGCGTGTCACGCTCGCACTCCGCGAGGTCGGCGCGTACGACAACAAGCAGGTCGAGCACGTCGAGATTGACCTCCAGGTGCGTTCAGTCGGCTCCTTTAGTAGCCTCTTGCTGGTTCACAGCGCCCAGCCCGGCGACGCCCGCACGCCGCTGACCTAGCCCCGCGCGCCCCTCCTCTCGACAAAGAACAAGCCCTCGTGGTATGCCTCCAAGGTCAACCCGGCGTCCAAGGTGCCCGTCATCGCCGTTGGCAAGAAGGGCGACGCGGACCAGGTCAACATCCCCGAAAGCGGCGTCCTCCTCGAGCTCGTCGCGGACCTCTTCCCCGAGTCGGGCCTCAACCCTTCGGACCCGGTGCAGCGGGCCGAGGCGCGCTACTTTGCACAGCGGCGCGTCTCCCAGCCGACTACCCATTGCAGCGATGGGCTTCCCCTGACCCTCGCTCCCTGCGAGCTCGCACAGCTTCACCGACGTCGTCACCTCGGCGTGGTACCAAGTGACGATGCAGGGCAAGCCTGAAGCTGCTTCCGCGCTCCTCGAGGGCGTCAGCGAGATTCAGGGGCTCCTGCAGCGTCACAAGGGGACGTTCCTTCTCGGCGACAAACTCAGCATCGGCGACCTCGCCGTCGCGCCGTTCGTCGGCCGCATCTACACCCTGGGAAAGGCTGGTGCGTGGTCCTGCGGTTCCTTCGCCGAGTCCACTCTCGCTCACCGGAGAGACTTCCTGCTCGCACTGCTGCATGATGTCACGCACAGGTCTGCTCGCCGACGAGGCCTTCTCCCCGCTCGCGTCCGACGCCAAATTCGCGCCCTTCCGCGATTACTACCAGGCCCTCACCACGCGCCCCTCGTGGAAGGTGCGCTGTCATTCTCCTGCTCCTCGTCCCTCCCACGACTCGCTGACATGCCGCCCCCTGCGGCGCACGCACCGCGCAGGAGACGTTCGACGACGAGTACATCGTCGAGAAGATGAAGGCGCGGATCGAGAGCACCAAGGCGCAACAGCAGCAGGAACAGAAGTGACTTGCGCGGGCTCAGCGTGCATCGAGTGGCGCGAGGCTGTAGAACGCGGAGGCGGAAGTGGACTCGGCAGTGACAACCCAGCAGTTAGTTTGCAGTGCTTCTCTCGCTGCCCTTCTTGACTTCGCAAATCGCCTCGTAGAATGAGCAATAGGTACATCTCAGGCGGCTGCTCGGTCTCACAGAATGATCCACTTGCTCTTCCACCACCACTCGGTCGGGTACCTCCTCCCGCCGAGGTTGTTGACTATGAGCGCCCAAGCGAGCATGATGAGGCTCGACTCGAGCACGAGGGGGACGTACCACCAGCTGAGCTGGGCGACTTGAGGGAGCGTGACGGCGAGGAGGGCGGTGGCGCCGCCGGGGGGGTGACTGCGGGCGGAGAGGCGTCAACGCCTGACGGTGGGGGGCTGGGGGATCAAGGGAGAGGCGGAGGCGCACGTCACTTCGAGGAGTTGCATCGCGGCGAGGGCAAGCGAGAGGGAGACGGCTGCGGCGCTGCGTGACGGGGCGAAAGATAGACAGACGGCTCAGTTCCGGGCTCGAGACAGCGAAAGGGGCGCAGAGGGACCGTCGACGCACGCCCAATTTGCACCGAAGATTTCGCCGACGCTGAAGCCTGGCATGAGGAGGAATAGCTTTGCGACGCAGACGCCGAGGATGGCCGAGATGGTGTTGCCGACGACGACGCAGCGCTGGGTGGACGACACGGCGGGTGAGGAGGGCCAGTCCCGAGACGTGGAGACTCGGTGAGCAGACGACGCACCGGCTGTGTCAAGGGCGTGCTGTGGGCGGCATAGAGAAGGACAGCCTCTGCGCCGAACGAGCCGACGACGAGAGGGGCGCTACGACCCGAGAAGGCGGGCGAGCGGGAAGCTGGGCGCGCGTGTCCCTCGTAAGCTCCTCAGCACCGGAGAGCCCGGGCGAAGGCGAGAGACGCACACAGAGCCACGAAGGCAATCCCGCCAAACCCTCCGATGAGGGTCAAGAACATGTCCCACAGCTTCTCGCCCGCCTTTGTCGCCAGACTCGGGCCCTTCTCCTGCTGTCCTCCCTTCCCTCCTCCCCCCTCTCCATCAGCGCCCTCCTCGTCGTCCCCACCCGCGCGGAGCCCGTCCTGGCTCTCCCGGCTGCCCGCCCTCCGCTGACGCTGCCGCTCGCGCAGCGGCGCCGGCAGCACCTTCTCGGCCGCCTGGTGCCCGACGGTGGTGGCCTTCTGGTGCGCGGGCGGAGGGGGCGGACGGTAGCCCAGGAAGCGCGTCAGGGGCCAGCCGCGGTCGAGCCACGAGTCTTTGGGCGACGACGAGGGGTCGGCGGACGAGGTGGGTGGGTTGGGCATTCGAGGTAGAGGGGCCGCCGTGAAGCAGCGCAGACTGGACGCGAGAGGTGGCAGAGAACAAGACAGCAGAAGTAAGGGAGAGAGAGACAGCGAGACGCAGAGAGGGAGAGAGCGACAGCGAGATAAATCGAGGCGCAATGCCCGAGAAGAGACGACTGCACGTCACTCGGGCGTCGCTGCGACCCGGCCGGGAACCGGCTTCCTGGGGCTCGATCAGCTCGGGCGCGGGCACGGGCACGGGCACGCATGTACGAGGCAGATCGAGACTGTGCTCGTAGACAGTTTGAGGCCTTGGCAGCAGGGAACGAGCAGAGAGCCTCCCCAGCGAGAGACTGGGAGGGCTGAAGAGATCGAGCTGCGGTCGGGACACGGGGACAGGAGGGGTCGGATCGAGGCGAGTGGCGTGCGCTGCTGCATTGGTCGGCGTACTTACGGCGCTGAGTTTGGTCGCAAGCACGAGGAGGCGAAGCGAGGTGGGGCGAGGTCCCCGGGAGGAGCGAGACGGAAGGAGGTGGGGGCGAGGCGGCTTCGTGGCCGGGGCGGATGACGGTGCGGCGTAGAGAGCTCGGTAGGCTACTATGACAGTGTAAGTACAGGTTGACCCACTAGTCGAGTGCGCCCCCTCGAGTGCGAGCATGCGGCGTGGTCGAGGGTCAACATCGAGTGAATCGCATCTCTCGAGTCTCTTCCTCATCGCCTACATAGAGCCAGACGGCCCTGTCCAAGCGTGCACGAGTCGCCATGCAAGGCACGTCCACGACCGAGCAAGGCCAGCCTGCGCCGCAGCCAAGGTCGCTCCTCTTCTCTCCTCTCCCACCCTGTCCTCACGCCCTGACCTGTCGCCTGCAACGTGCGCGTCTGGACTGCAGGGACCTGCTCAGTGCCTTGCCGGCCGAGGTTCTGTCCGACATCTTTGACCACCTCGCACCGAACCCTCCCTTCGCCCTCTCGCGCCGCCTCCTCCCCTACTCGCGCGCCGCCTTGCTCTCGAGCGTCCGCATCCACTCGTTCAACCAGCTCAAACGCTTCGTCGAGACGCTCAAGGCGTCGCCAGGGCTCGGCCTTTACGTCCGCGCCTTCGGCTTTGGCCCGCGAGAGCTCACCCCGGCACTCCTCGCCCTCGAGACGGCCTTCACCGACACGCTCGCCGAGGCCCTCTCGCTCATCCCCGCCGTCAAGACCCTCGCTGCCCCCACGTGGATGGTGTCGTCCTTCCTCCTGTCGGACAATGGCGTCGCCGCCGCGGGACCCAACGTCGAGACACTCCGACTCGCCCTCTTCCACTCGCAGATCAACTCGCTCGACTTTGTCACGTACCGCCTCGCCCTCCTGTCAAAGTACCCACGCCTCCGCAATGTTCAAGTGTACGTCACGGCGATCGACGAGAGCTCGGTCGACGCCTCGGCGTTCGACCTCTTCCCGGCGTCGGACCTCTCGCCTCCCCCACTCGACATGATCCCCGTCTCGCACGTCGAGCGCCTCGCAATCCACGGCGCCCTGTGCGACCAACGTGTCGTCAACCTCGTGCGCGCGTTCCGCAACGTGCGCGGCGTCACCCTCGTCGACACGTTCGCCTCGCGGCACATTGCGCCCGCGCTCGCCGCGCTCGACGCGACGCACCTCGAGCGCCTCACCCTCACGCGCGAGACGGCCGCTCCCCCCTTTGTCGACCTCCCCGCGCAAGAGACCGACTGGACCAGGTTCACCTCCCTGCGCGAGCTCTGGCTCGGCATGCCCGTTCCGAGCCCGGACGCACTCGCCGCCGCGGTTCCATCCTTTGAACGCCTCGAGGCCGTGTCGTTCGCTGCGGGTTCGGACCCGTCCGCCGCGCTCGTGCAGCAAGTGATTGTGCAGGGCCCACCGCGACTCAGGCGCGTCGAGGTGTCGTCCCTGACGGGACAAGTCGGCGCGCCCATCTCGCCCGAGACGCTCCCCTCCGTCGCCCTTTGGGTCGACGCCGTCCGCTCCGCCGCCGCCGCTGCGTCGGACCCATCATTCTCCAGCCCCGCGGACCCACCCGCGCCAGTCGTCGCGCCCGTCTTCCCCCTCCTCGATTGGCGCCTCCCCGAGTGGACCGCGTCCTTCTCCCCTTCGGACGCAGAGGCGCTCTTCCCTCTCGCACGTGCGCGAGGGGTCGCCCTCGAAGGGTCGCTGCTCAGCGCGTGCCTGACGACCTACGTCCTCGAGCGGCAGATGGACCTCTGGTCTCAGTTGGTGGGCGACGGCGGCGGCTCGGAGGACGGTGTGGAGGCGGGGGCGCTCGACCTTGGAGAGGAGGAGAGAGAGGCCGTGTGCGATAGGAGTCTGTGGGACGCGCTGGCGCTGAGGTACCGGGCGAGGCTAACGGGCGAAGAGCTGGAGGGGGTGATGGAGCGATCAGTGGGGGAGGACAGCATGGGTGCGAGCTTCCCGCTCTCTGAGCGAGTCAAGTCTCAACTGCTGACGTTCCTTTCCACCCAGATCAATCGTAGACCCAGACGGTGTGCGCACACAACTCGAGCTTGACTTGAGTCACTTGTCCGCTCTCGCGTCCGCTCGCGGGGGCTTCCTCTCTGCCCCCCACCTCGCACGACTTTCTCCTTCAGTTCTGGCGTCTCTTGCTGCACGACTCATCAGCCCAAAAGGCCTTTATGCGCTTTCCAAGCTTGACGTCGCCATGGCTCCTGCATCCCGTGTCGGTCACCTTCGTCCGCTTCTCCTGTTCGACCCGTCCGCGGACGCGCCGACATCGACCCCTGTCCTCCCAAGCACGACTTCAGACCGTCCGCCGCCAGTTCTCTCCTCCGCTTTACGAGTCGCCGCGCCGAATCGACTTTCGCCATGTCGCGCCAACGCCAAGTCGACCCCTCGCCGTTTTCCGTCACGCTTCACCAGGAGCGCCAGGCCGTCGACACGCTTATTCACCGAATGAGGCACAGCGAGTCCGGCCGTGTGCTGCTCGTTCCGACGCTCAGCGCCGCGATCGGTCGACTGGCCTACAGCTCTGTCAACGGGGCCCTCGCCGAGTCTTTGGCCAGCAACGTCGAGTTCGATGCAATCATGAGTTTGCCCGCCGCTTCTCCCTGTTGGTGCCCGGCCCGATACTGACTTGGTCTTGGCGCGAGCTGGCTGCACAGCATCCACCTGTTCTTCATCCCCGACAACGATGACGAAGAAGAGCTCAACCTGCACACCGCCCGAGCGCGCCTGGTCAAGCACCTCGAGGAAGAGGGAGACTTCGTCCGCCAGGTGCGGTCATCTTGCCTCACGCGTCTCAAGCAAGGCCCCCTGACACAGCGTCGTGTGCAGAGCCGCGACGGGCACCCCATTATGCGACACGGTGCCAAGCAGTACCGGGTCGTCCTCGAAGCCTTGCCTGCCTGGTTCCGCCAGAACAAGCACAACCTCTCGCGGACCGACTACCTCCACCCAACCGCCGAGCTCTCGTCGCCGACGCTCCTGCTCCTCCTCCTCCTCGACGTCGTTAAGTTGCAGCACGGCCCGGACCGCGAGAGACTCAATTGCGCAATCTCGCTGCTCTACGTGCTGAGCGTGCTCGGTGGCAGGGCGCACTGGGTCATGGACAAGAACAAGCAGGTCCAGTTCGACTGGACGCACGAGACCTGGGCACAGCGTTTCAGCCCGGCGGAGACGGAGCCGCTCCGGGCCTTGCTCAGAGGTCCTGGCCTTGGTCAGGGAGTCATCGAGGACTGGGCGGCGTGGCTCGTCCGGCAGCCGGGGTACGACCGCGTCGACGACCCGTTCGCGCTGAGAGCGGACGAGGCCAAGCTGACGAGCGCGATGAAGAAGTTCCTCGACGAAGTCGCCGGCATCGTCGTGCGTGCCACGAGTCTTGTACGTCGAGGGTAGCAGAGAGTGACTGACCACTGCACGTCGCTTGTCTCGTCCCCCAGTTTGGCCGAGGGCACGGCACCAGCGTTCGTCGCGCGCTCTGTCCTACTCACTCTCCTCTCCTTCCCTCCTCCTCCCTTCCCTCCTCCCCCCTTCCCTAACTAACCGTGGCTGCCCGCTCGTGCTCACTACCCTTTCCGCACGCTTGCAGGAGCACTCGCTGGGCAAGGCTGGCGCCCTCCCTGTCGGCATGGCCGTCTTCCACCCCGACTCGGCGCGGCGTCGCGAGCACCGCGGCGCATGGGGCGGGTTCTAGGCGGACTTTGGCGCCGCTGCGGTAGGTTCTTCCGTCTGCGAGTTGGCCGGAGAATGGCACTCTGGGTCTCGCGTTCAAGGTCGATCGGAAGCGGCGCGCGAGGGGCCCGTGTGAGACCACGACACCAACCTGAGCAATAATCGCGAGTGCGGAGTTGAACGTTGTCGAGAAAGCAACCTTACGTGAATTACGCGAGTCGAGCATTGCGCGCGGGAGTCTTCGTTGTGGGCCGCTCGCCGCCGAGACAAGTCGGACGAGGGGGAGCGTGGTAGGAGGAGCGCGGAGGTCCCCTTCCCCATCCCCCCCTTGGCTCTCACGAGTGCTGCTGCGCAGGGAACAGCTCAGCCACACAACAAACACTCGTCCACGCGCGCTCCAGGTCGAGCGGCCCCAACCCCCCGTGCCGTTGCAGCTCCCCCCCTCCCCTCGGCTCGTCACCCCCTCATCCCCCTCTTCTCGCTCCCCACGCCCCGCCCAGCTCCCTAGCCCTTACCAGGCGTAGTCAGCAACTATGGTGGACCGCCCCATCGCCTTCCAGGAGCTCCTCCAGGTGCGCCAACGCCTCGCCAGCTCCTCCCTTCCCCCCGTCCCACCCACGCGCTCCACCACGCGCCCGATACCGGCCCTCTCCCACCCGTGAGCGCGTGCTGACCTCGTCGAGCACTATCTGTACAGCTCACGGCGCTCGGCATCCAGCCCGGCTCGATCGGGTTTGCGACGCTCACGCTCGAGTCGGACCGGTTCGTCTGTGTGCGCGAGGAGGTCAACGGCGCAAAGCAGGTCGTCATTATCGACATGAACGACCCCAACAACGTCGTGCGCCGCCCCATCAGCGCAGAGAGCGCCATCATGCACGTCGACGACAAGGTCATCGCACTCCGCGGTTCGTCCCCTCCCCGCGAGGCTCTCTCGCTCAACTTGGCGTCTGCTCACGCCCCTCTCGATCTCCCCGCGCACAGCTCAGCGGCAGCTGCAGATCTTCAACATCGAGCTCAAGCAGAAGGTGTCGGCGCACCTGATGCACGAGGACGTGACGTTCTGGAAGTGGATCTCGCCCACGACCATCGGCATCGTCACCGAGACGGCCGTGTACCACTGGACGTGCTACGCCCCTGCGACTGCGCCCGACTCGCCGACCCAGGACGCGCCCGTCAAGGTGTTTGACCGCCACGCGTCGCTCGCCGGCAACCAGATCATCAACTACCGCGTCACGCCCGACGAAAAGTGGCTCGTCCTCGTCGGCATCTCGTCCAACACGACCAACCCGGCCGGGTTCAAGGTCAAGGGCGCGATGCAGCTCTACTCGAAGGAGCGCGGCGTGTCGCAGCCCATCGAGGGCCACGCGGCGAGCTTTGCCGAGCTGCGCCTCGAGGGCGCGAGCGACGACACCAAGCTGTTTGCGTTTGCGGTCCGCACTGCGACGGGGGCCAAGCTCCACATTGTTGAGATCGACCACCAGGCCAACCTGCCCGTCTACGCCAAGAAGGCCGTCGACGTCTTCTTCCCGCCGGAGGCGACCAACGACTTCCCCGTCGCCATGCAGGTCTCGAAGCGGTTCGGCATCGCCTACCTCGTGACCAAATACGGGTTCATCCACCTGTACGACCTCGAGACGGGCACGTGCATCTACATGAACCGCATCTCGGGCGAGACCATGTTCACGACGTGCGAGCACCGCGCCACGTCGGGCGTCATTGGCATCAACCGCAAGGGCCAGGTCCTCTCGGTCACGGTCGACGAGGACGTCATGATCCCTTACGTCCTCTCGACGCTGAACAACGCCGAGCTCGCCATCCGCCTCGCGTCGCGCGGCAACCTCCCCGGCGCCGACGACCTGTACACGCAGCAGTTCCAGCAGCTGTTCCAGGCGGGCGACTATGGCGGCGCCGCCAAGGTGGCCGCCAGCTCGCCGCGCGGCATCCTCCGCACGAGCCAGACGATCGACCTGTTCAAGAACGTGCCCGCCCAGCAAGGCCAGCTCAGCCCGATCCTCCAGTACTTTGGCATCCTCCTCGAGCGCGGCAAGCTCAACAAGTTCGAGTCGCTCGAGCTCGCGCGCCCTGTGCTCGTCCAGGGTCGCAAGCAGCTCCTCGAGAAGTGGCTCAAGGAGGACAAGGTGCGTCTCACCCTTCCGTCTCCGGGCGCGCGCGCTCGCTCTCTGAGACTGACCCCTTGATCACACACCCAGATCGAGTGCAGCGAAGAGCTCGGCGACATTGTGCGCGCGCACGACATGACGCTCGCGCTGTCGGTGTACCTGCGCGCCAACGTGCCCAACAAGGTCGTCGCGTGCTTCGCCGAGACGGGCCAGTTTGCCAAGATCGTCGTCTACGCCAAGCGCGTCGGGTACACGCCCGACTACGCGGCGCTCCTGCAGCACGTGACGCGGCTCAACCCGGAGCACGGCGCCGAGTTTGCGTCGCAGCTCGTCAACGACGAGATGGGCCCGCTCGTCGACGTCGAGCGGGTCGTCGACGTCTTCATGTCGCAGAACATGATCCAGCAGGCGACGAGCTTCCTCCTCGACGCGCTCAAGGACAATCGTCCCGAGCAGGGGCACCTTCAGACTCGTCTCCTCGAGATGAACCTCGTCAACGCGCCCCAGGTCGCCGATGCCATCCTCGGGAACAACATGTTCTCGCACTACGACCGCCCGCGCATCGCCAACCTGTGCGAGAAGGCCGGCCTCGCCCAGCGCGCCCTCGAGCACTACGACGACATCAACGACATCAAGCGCGTCGTCGTCCACTCGAACCAGCTCCAGCCCGAGGTGCGCCCTCCTTCCGCTCGTGCTTGACACTTGTGATCGCGGACGTGCTGACTCGGAGCTTGCGCGCACGCACGCCTTGCAGTTCCTCGTCGACTTCTTCGGCAAGCTCACGGTCGAGCAGACGCTCGAGTGCTTCAACGAGATGCTCAAGGTGAACATTCGCCAGAACCTGCAGGTCGTGGTGCAGGCGGCCACCAAGTACAGCGACCTGGTCGGTCCCGTGCGCCTCATCGAGATGTTCGAGAAGTTCAAGACGGCAGAGGGTGCGCCTCCCTCCTCTCCCTGTCGCGCGAAGGGCGTCCGAGCGACAAGCTGACCCGACGACGCGTTCAATCAGGCCTTTACTACTACCTCGGCTCGATCGTCAACCTGAGCGAGGACTCTGAGGTGCACTTCAAGTACATCCAGGCCGCGACGCGCACGGGTCAGATCCGCGAGGTCGAGCGCATCGTGCGCGAGAGCAACTTCTACAACCCGGAGAAGGTCAAGAACTTCCTCAAGGAGGCCAAGCTCGCCGACCAGCTCCCGCTCATCATCGTGTGCGACCGGTTCGACTTCGTCCACGACCTCGTCCTCTACCTGTACCAGAACGGCCTCACGAACTTCATCGAAGTCTACGTCCAACGCGTCAACTCTGCGCGCACGCCCCAGGTCGTCGGCGGGTTGCTCGACGTCGACTGCGACGAGGCGACGATCAAGGCGCTCCTCGCGAGCGTGACGGGCCCGGTCCCGGTCGACGAGCTCGTCGACGAGGTCGAGAAGCGCAACCGCCTCAAGCTGATCCTCCCCTGGATCGAGGCCAAGGTGCAGGCGGGCCAGCAGGACCCGGCCTTGTTCAACGCGCTGGCCAAGATCAAGATCGACTCGAACGTCGACCCAGAGAGCTTCCTCAAGGACAACAACGCGTACGACCCTCTCGTCGTCGGCAAGTACTGCGAGAAGCGCGACCCTTACCTCGCCTACATCGCCTACGCCAAGGGCCTGTGCGACGACGAGCTCATCGCCATCACGACCGAGAACGCCATGTACAAGCACCTCGCGCGGTACCTCGTCAAGCGTCGCCGCCTCGAGCTGTGGCAGCAGGTCCTCGGCGCCGACAACGTGCACAAGCGCCCGCTCGTCGACCAGGTCGTCGCGACGGCCGTGCCCGAGTCGACCGACCCAGAGGACGTCTCGGTGACGGTGAAGGCGTTCCTGTCGGCCGACCTCCCCTCGGAGCTGATCGAGCTCCTCGAGAAGATTGTGCTCGAGCAGTCGGCCTTCTCGGACAACGCCAACCTCAAGAAGCTCCTCATGCTGACGGCCATCCGCGCCGACAAGGGGCGCGTCATGGGCTACATCGACCGCGTCGAAGGGTTCGACGTGCAGGAGATCGCGGGCATCATGATCGAGCACGGCCTGCACGAGGAGGCCTTCACCCTGTTCCGCAAGAACAACATGCACCTCGAGGCGATGAACACGCTCGTCGAGTACGTCGTTTCGATCGACCGCGCGCAGCAGTACGCCGACAAGGTCGACCAGCCCGCCGTGTGGTCTCGCCTCGGCAAGGCCCAGCTCGACGGCCTCCGGGTCAAGGACGCCATCGACTCGTACGTCCGTGCCGAGGACCCGTCCAACTACCTCGAGGTGATCGAGACGGCGTCGCGCGCGGGCAAGCACGACGACCTCGTGCGCTACCTCCAGATGGCGCGCAAGACGCTCCGCGAGCCCGCCATCGACACTGAGCTCGCCGTCGCCTACGCCAAGACGGACCGCCTGCGCGACATGGAGGACTTCCTGTCGATGACCAACGTCGCCGACCTGCTGTCCGCCGGTGAGAAGGCGTTCGACGCCGAGCTGTACGACGCGGCCAAGCTCCTCTTCACGAGCATCTCGAACTGGGCTCGCCTCGCGACGACCCTGATCTACCTCGGCGAGAACCAGGCGGCCGTCGACGCGGCGCGCAAGGCGGGCAACACGCAGGTCTGGCGCCAGGTCAACGCGGCGTGCATCGACAAGAAGGAGTTCCGCCTCGCCCAGATCTGCGGTCTCAACCTCGTCGTCCACGCCGAGGAGCTGTCGGCCCTCGTCCGCCTGTACGAGTACCAGGGCTACACCGACGAGCTCATGTCGCTCCTCGAGGCCGGTCTCGGCCTTGAGCGTGCCCACATGGGCATGTTCACCGAGCTCTCGGTCCTCTATGCCAAGGTGCGTCTTGCCCTGCTTGTCTTTCTGCCCCCGAAAGCAGTTGCTGACCTGACCTTCCCCTTCCTTCCCCTGCTCGCAGTACAAGCCCGAGCGTCTCATGGAGCACCTCAAGCTCTTCTGGTCGCGCATCAGTGCGTCTCTGCTCGCCTGACCAGTCTGTGTGGTCCTGCGACTGACCTCGCCGCCATCTCCCCTCTCCCCGCAGACATCCCCAAGGTGCTGCGCGCGGCCGAGCAGGCGCACCTCTGGTCCGAGCTCGTCTTCCTCTACGTCCACTACGACGAGTTTGACAACGCGGCGCTCGCCATGATGGAGCGCTCGGCGGCGGCGTGGGAGCACAACCAGTTCAAGGAGGTCATCGTGAAGGTCGCCAACATTGAGATCTATTACAAGGTGCGTCTGCCTCCACTCTCGAGCATTCACAGATCGATGCGTTGTAGGCGGCACTCGAGAGCGGCACTGACGCTCGATCGCTCTCGACAGGCCCTCAACTTCTACCTCGAGCAGCAGCCGATGCTGCTCAACGACCTCTTGACCGTCCTCGCGCCCCGCATCGACCACACGCGCGTCGTCAAGATGTTCCAAAAGGCCGACGAGCTGCCCCGTGCGTGACGGTCTCCTCCCTGGGAATCGGAACCTTGACTGACTCGCCCTCTTTTCACGGCGCTTCGCAGAGATCAAGCACTACCTCCTCGCGGTGCAGAAG
The DNA here is from genome assembly GCA_006352295.1 of Rhodotorula diobovata. NCBI lineage: Eukaryota > Fungi > Basidiomycota > Microbotryomycetes > Sporidiobolales > Sporidiobolaceae > Rhodotorula > Rhodotorula diobovata. The sequence goes on along the minus strand of SOZI01000109.1, from coordinate 36,166 downwards.
CACAACCTCCCCGCCGTCAACGAGGCGTACAACGAGCTCTTGATCGAGGAGGAGGACCACCAGAGCCTCCGCGACAGCGTCGACGCCAACGACGCGTTCGACTCGGCCGACCTCGCCGCCCGCCTCGAGAAGCACGAGCTCCTCGAGTTCCGGCGACGTGCGTCCTCTTGTCCCCGCTCTGATCCCCTGCGAAACTCGCTTACTGACGTCAACATCGACCTTGCAGTCGCCGCGCACCTGTACGCGAAGAACAGCAAGTGGGACCGCTCGATCCAGCTGAGCAAGGAGGACAAGCTTTACAAGGACGCGATCGCGACGGCGGCAGTGTCGGGCAGCGTCGACGTGGCCGAGGAGCTGCTGCGCTACTTCAGCGACATCGGCTCGCGCGAGACCTTTGTCGCGACCCTCTTTACCGCGTTCGACCTGATCCGTCCGGACGTGGCCGAGGAGCTGTCGTGGCGCCACGCGTTTGCCGACGTCGCCATGCCGTACAAGCTCCAGGTCGCACGACTTCAGGCCGACAAGGTGGCGGCGCTGTCAAAGCAGCTCGAGGCGTTGTCGACGCGGGCCGTCAAGGAGGAGGAGCAGGAGAACTCGGCACCCATCCTGGGTCTTGGCAACAGCCTTGCCATAGGCTGGCAGTGATTTTTAGTAGAGCCGTGGTGAGGACGAAGGTGGCGCTGTCAAGATTCCCCTTTCTGTGCAGTGAGTGACCTTTGCTCGCTAGCCTCGAGAGGCTGAGCCGGCCAAAAGGGTCAGAGCGAGTGGTCAACCAGCGCTTCTCTCGCGGTCTTTGTGTTGTCGAGCCTGCCCTGCGCTCTTTGCACGCCGTTGCGTCGACCGAGACCCGAGAGGAGCGAGCGGGCGGACAGAGGTCAAGGACGTCAAGCTTCAAGGCGCTTGCTTCGTGGCCGCATCGCCTGTCCGGTCTTCTGGTGCGGCAGGCCTGCCGTCCCTCTTGTCAGTAAACGCTTGAAGGTAGCAAGAAAGCCTAGAGTGCCTTGGCGGCCAGCCAGTGCGTCAGGGCAAGCGTACGCGCCAATGCGAGAACGTCCGCTTACGAAGGTCAAGCCGAGCCGGTGCAGTCGGAGTCTCTCCCTCTTTTTTTGCTGTTGTTAAGCGCTGACCACGGTGCGCCGCCTACCATCCCACGCTCAGGCGCCACTTGGCCGAAACCTCCTCGACGCGGAGCAGCACCCCCGCCGCCGCCCTCCCCGCCCGACCGATGCTGTCCTGCCCGCCCCCGCGCTGCTCCTCGCGTTCAAACACCTCTTCTGCCCACTCCTTGACTTCGACCACGAGCGCGCCCCCTCCCCCGTTGGCCACCACCGAGGACGACATGAGCGTGCGCCCGCCGTCGAGCTGCACTGTCGCGTCGAGCGTGACGAGGGCGAGCTCCAAGGCTGCGCTCGTCACGAGGTTCTCGTCAAGGCCCGTCTCGTCGTCGTCCTCGTCGTCCTGCCCGTCCCGCAGCCGCGCCGCCCGCACAACAGAGGGCGCGCTCGGCTTGATGGCGAGCACAAACGCGAGCACCTCGGGGACGACGACCGCGAGAAAGACGGGCGAGTGGCGCGCCGCGTGCACGAGCACCGCCAGCGTCGCGAGAAACTTGCTCAGGAGGATGGGCTCGAGGAGGACCGGCGCCGCCGTCCCGCCGGCGTAAGACCCGCCGCCGGCGCCGCGCGAGGACAGGGACGACGTCGCCGTGTCGCGGAGGTAGAGCCAGAACCGGTTGATGAGCGGGAGAATGAACGTGTCGGCGGCGAGAGAGGTGTACGAAGGGGTTGACGGGACCGCCTGCTGTCTCGACAGCGCGGCTGAGCGAGTGCTCGTCCGAGGCCGCACACTCAGGAGCTTCTCCCTCGCTGCGCCGGGCAGCGTCCCCTCGGCATCCTCGCGTGCTCCAGAGAGGGCCATGCGCGTCAAGTCGCCCGAGAGCGCCTCGAGCTGCCCCGGCTGGCGGGCAGACGCCGCGAGGCGGCGGTGCAGGGCCGGCGGGAGTTGCTTGGACGGGAAGTAGTCGGCGGCGGGGAGCTGCTTCTCGGCCGACGAACTCGCCGAGGGACTGGGCAAGCCGGCGAGCTCGCGGGCGGCAAAGGCGAGCGATGCGAGGAGGATGTGCCGCTGGGCAATCGAGTACGAGGTGGTAAAGTACTGCTCGATGACCGCGCTGCCATCGACGGGTCTCGAGGGTCAGTGATGTGGCAGTATAGAGCGGGATAGTGTCATACGCACGGTGCGACTTCGGCAGGACATGCTACGATCAGCGCCACGAGGATCTTCTGCTTGAGCTCCTCGAACTCGTCGAGCTCGAACTGGTTCTGCAGCGCCATGAGCGTGAAGGCGAGGTCGAACGCGTTCTCCCCTGATCGGGCATGTATGTCAGCCACCGACGCGACTGAGAGAATGGCGGAAGAAAGACGCACGCAGCTCGCCTCCCCACCCCGCCTTGCGCCGCACGATCGCCTCTCCCTCTCGCAGTCCGACCTCGATCCTCTCAGCCTCGCCGTCCGCCTCCTCCTTAGCCCCCTGCGGATCCTGCCCCTTGAGGTACGCCACGAGCTCGGCGACATAGACCGGCGGGCGGAGCTTGCCCCTCCGGCGCGTCTGGCTCGCGCTCCCCGCCGGGCCAGCAGTTGCCGACGCCTGCGAGGGGAAGGCCGAGTGGTACAGCGCGGGATCGGCGGACGAAAGCGCCTCGCGCGTCGACGAGTCCGCGCCCGGCGGGAGCGCGTACGGCTCGAGGTCGTCGTCACTGTCAGAGTCGTCCGAGCCGATGATGGAGATGAGCGGGCGCTTGGTGGGCGGATCGGCGGGCTCTTCGACCGACGACGGCTTGAGCGGGGCCGAGTTGACCTTGATTGGCCGAGAACGAGCCGACTCTGCCGCATTGTCGCCATCGTCGAACGCCTTGCGCAGCGCCTCCTGCCAGCCCTCGACCTTCCCCTTGGCAACCGCTTCCGCGAGGCCGTTAACCGACACACGCAGCTCCCGCGCCGTGGCCTGCTCCGGCTTGTCGCCAACCCACATGTCCTCGCCGAACGAGAGCGGCTTGAGCTCGCCATCGTGGGTGACCGTCCGGCTCGAGACGACCTCGGCGACAAGCATTCCGAGAAAACGTGGAAGGGGCGCGACGAGGGAGAAGTGGGTCGAGACGGCGGCGAGGAACGAGGGCGAGCGGGAGAGGGTGACGAGCGAGGGGTGCTGAGCGGGGAGGGAGACGACGCTGGACAAGAAGAGCGCCGTGACGACTGTGCGTGGTGGGCCGTCAGCGTTGCTCGTTGGGGGAGCGAGTCGAGAGAGACGTACAGAGCCGCCGGCTGTCGGTGCCACTCCGGATTTCCTGCTTCGACCCCCAGACCTCGAGCGCAGCCTCGACAAGCGCTAATTTCGCCCCTTCGGCTTCGCTTGCCCAGAGCGCGATCGCCTGCGGAAGCAATCTCGAGCTCCACCGCGCCGAGGTCTCGAACAGCACCGTCCGCGCCGCCTTCCACGTCGACGAGTTCGCCGATTCGAGTGGGCCGAACAGGGCCTCGAGGACGAATGCCGCGCCGCGTGCACATGCAAGGTCGCCTTTTGAGCCAGAGAGACTCTGCTCGAGGGCTTGAAGGACCTGGCGGAGAAAGCGGGCGAGGTCTCGCTCCGAGAGCTCGGCAGCGATGCTGCGCCAGAGGTCGCGGTGCCGCTTGCGCTGGACGAGCTCGTCTGCCGGGGTCGGAAATGTTGCCGGAGGGAGGAAACGCGGTACCAAGCGGGTGAGGGACGTGGGGGTAAAGCGCGGCGATGCGATGAGGAGGGCGAGAGGCTGGGCGAGGGATGAGCGGTGGACGGGGATGTGCGTGTCGCCGGCGAGGCGCCAAAGGAGGGCAAGGTAGGAGGTGGAGAGGGTGGAAAAGAAGGGCCTGCACCACCGACGTCAGCCGCGCTTCTCTCTGGAGAAGGACTTGAGACGCACTCGACGTCGAGCTCTGCTGGCAAAGCCGGTCCTGCCCTCCCCTTCTGCTTGCCCTGCATGACGCCCCAAGCATTTGCCGCGCGCGTCGGGACGCCCGCCAGGTGGCGCAGGCAATCATCGAAGCGCGAGACGGCAGCAGGGTCGGCGTGGTCGTCCTCGTCCTCGTCGTCTCCCGCGTTCGCGGCATCAGACGCGCTCGTCGCGATCGTCGCGAGGTAAAGCTCTTCGAGATTGAAGACTCGCGCGAGCTTGCTGAGCAACTCAGTCGCAAGCTCGATCGAGCGAGGTGGGAGCGTCGACGCCGACTTGGACGACAGGACAGAGGTGAGCACCGCGTACGCCGACATGGCGATCTCGGCGCCTGCGCTCGTCGTCGACGTCGAGGTGGACGCGAATGCCGGCTCGGGCGGGACAAAGTATCGCTCGAGGACGAGCACACCCGTCTGCCCTCCTTCGGCGACGAGAGCCGACTCCCACTCTGGCCACACGCGCTCGACGAGGACCTTCTGCACGAGGCCTAGTTGACGACGTACGAAGCGCCGGTGGTCGAACCGCTCGTCAGGGCGAGAGTGCGCTTGAGCGAGGTCGACTAGGTCGTCGAGGGCGTGGCAGGCGGCGAGAGGGGGGACGAGGAGGTCGAGAAGCTGAGAAGTGGACGCTAGCGGCTCGTACAGCCGCGTCGCCAAGGAGAGGGTCGACGATGGGGCTGCGTCCTGCGTGCGTCGCGAAGGGTGAGGACGAGCGAAGCGAGAGGGTTGAAACGAGGACGGACCATGACGCTCGGCATCGCAGTCGCGCTCGTTCGATACGGAATCTGTGGTAAAGGTGCAAAGGGCGCTTGTCAGCTCAGAACGTCCCCATCCGCGAGTTGCGCTCAGCCGAGAGCCGGTTGTCGTCGAATCCGCGAAGCGTCGGGAGGCGCCTCATCCGCACGCGATGCTGAGCTGGCTCCCAGGGAGCTCGAGCAGGGCCATTGCCCCAGCTTCAAGAGCTTCCTAGCCTTCGAAAGCTCTGTCGCCCCGAGAGACGATCGCCTGGGCTTGTCCAGCGATGAGGATCTCCACAAGAGCGAGCACGCACCGGCGGGGAGTCTGACCTGGACGTAGCTCGCTAGAAAGTCTACCAGCGTGCGATAGGCCGGTGTCGGACGGACCAGGCGGCGGTAAGCAAGTCGAGCGAGCGTGGTGGAGCGCAACCCGCGTACTCTCGCTCGCCTTTCCCCCTCACAATCGACTCGAGATGGCTCAAGAGCGCATCTTGGGCCCTTACGAGCGCTTCTCCCTCGCGCGAAGCCTCGTCGGCGTCGCCCCCGTCGTCGCCTTCACCGCCCTCCTCCCCTCCTCACACCCGCCCGTCGAGTCCGCTCAGGTCGCTCAAGCCGTCACCGAGCTGCTCGCTAGGCACCCGCTGCTGAGCTGCAGCGTGGCAGGAGCGACGACGGCTCAGCCACGGTTCCGGCGCCACAAGGTCAGGCCGGAGGATGTCCTCGTCGAGTCGGCCGAGACAGGGCGAGTAGTCGACGAGGCGCTCCTCGACGCGCTCGAGGCTGTCAAGGACGCCGGCGTCGAGCAGGCTCCGCTTTGGAGGGTCTGGTTGTCGGGGTCGGACCAGCAAGGACGGCGTCGTCTCACTGTTGCGGTTCACCACGTCTTGTCGGACGGCTCGTCGACACGCAACCTCTTCGCAGAGCTGCTGTCGCTCGTTCGCGCGCCTGTGCCGTCGTCTGAGAAGAAGACAGGAGAGGCGCTGTCCCTCGCGCCAACGCTCGAGGCGACGGTCGACGTCCGCCCCTCGACACTCTCGCTCGTCAAGGTCCTCTTTTCCGAGTTCGTCGCACCACGACTGCCATCCCTCTTCTGTCCATCGCCGCCCACGGTCTTTCCGAACCCTCCTATCGTCCCGCCGTACTTACAACAGACGGCGCTCAAGCATCTCGCCCTCTCACCCGCCGCCGTCGCGCGCCTCAAGGCATGCGCAAGGGCGCACGGCATTGCGACACTGCACCCGGTCCTGTACATCGCGGCCCTCGCCGCCCTCTCGAACGCTGCTCCGCCCGGTACCGCCATTCACGGCGAATCGCCCATCTCGCTGCGCGACCCGGCGGTGGGTCACCCCTCGATTGGCGGCAACTACGTCTGCTCCCTCAGCACCACTCACGGCGCGCCCGACCCGAGAGCGCCCTTCTGGCAGTCCTGCGCTGCGTACGCCGCGCGCCTCGCGGACCCTGATGAGCGTGCCGGCGCAAAAGGAGGCATGGGCATGCTGGCCTACGTTCCCGACGGGCCTGTCGAGGACGAGGACGGGCAGCAGCGCACGAGGTTCAACATGTGGATGGAGGAGAAGCTCGAGGCTGCCGAGCCGTGGAGCGCTTCATTCGAGGTGAGCAACTTGGGGGTGCTGCCTGTGACAGGGTGGGAGGGTGACGGGGAGGAGGATGCGCTGGGCGAGGTGTACTGGGCGCAGGCGGGGATGGCGCTCGGACCGGCACTTGCCATCAACGTACGTACCTGTCTGCGCTGACCCCAGGCGACCACTCCCTGACCTATGCCGCTGCGCCCTCTGCGCAGCCCGTCGCCGTCCGCAACGGCTCGCTCGCCATCACGCTCACCTACCGCGGCGGCTCGATCGACGAGAACACTGCCACGGCCGTCTGGCAGGCGTACGAGCGCGTCTTGCGCAGGCTCGCCGGCGAGGAAGGCGTCGCGCAGGACCTAACGTTCGAGGAGCTGGCGAAGTAGACGGACGACGCTCTCGGTACACTCGCGCTGTGCGCGATCGACCGGTTCAGACAGAGCGCGGGGATCGCGGTAGACCCGGATCGAAGACGTTCATGAGATGATGCTCGCACTGTCTATTCAATCACGACTCCGCGCCGACGGCCCTGGACGAGGAGGAGGGGTTCGAACGCATGCGGACCAGCTGAAGCCTTACTGCTCGAGAGCTCTAGACGATGGCAAGATGGCTGATAGTCAGTCAGCTTGGCTTCGCGTGAGAACCTCGCTGTCGCTGGCGGTCTAACTGATGAGAGAGGGAGTCGTCGCGCTTGTCCTCCACGGCCACTCGCCCGCTGACCAACAGCCCTTCGTAGGCTGCGCGTGCATCTTACGGCTGCGCGATGGGCCTCCTGACCATCATCCGCAAGGCGCGGCTGAAGGAGCGACAGGTCCGGGTCCTCATGCTGTGCGTTCCCAACCTCTGGCCTGCTCAAGAACGGGACAATGCTGAACGGCACATGCTTCGCCCACTCAGGGGACTCGACAATGCGGGCAAGACGACCATCTGCAAGGCCATCCTCGGCGAGGACGTCGACGAGGTGAGCCCGACGCTCGGGTTCAACATCCGCACGATCTTGCATCGCGGGTTCAATCTCAACGTCTGTGCGTCCACTATCTACGCTCTCATGTCGAAGGTCTGGCGCCCACGTCGCCCGACGCGTGACGCGAGGCTGACCCTTGGCTTCCTGCTCTCTCCCCCACCCGCCGACAGGGGACATCGGCGGGCAGACTTCGCTCCGTCCGTACTGGCGCAACTACTTTGAGCAGACCGACGCTGTCATCTGGGTCGTCGACTCGTCGGACCGCGCGCGCATGGAGGACTGCAGGCGCGAGCTGCACGAGCTGCTGCAGGAGGAGGTGCGCGCCTTGCCTCCCTTGCTGTCGCTGCTCGAGATGTATGTTGACGCCGTGTGTATGTCACTGCAGCGCTTGATGGGCGCCAGCTTGCTCGTCTTTGCCAACAAGCAAGACATTGCCAGCGCGATGACGAGCGAGGAGATTTCGGTGGTACGTGCCGGCTCCCTCCCGGTGCTGCAATGCGGGCGGCCCGTCGCTCGCCCTCAGACTGACGGTCGCATGTCTACAGGCTCTCGACCTGCCGGCCCTGACCTCGTCTCACCATTGGTCGATCCAGCCATGCTCTGCGCGGTTCTCCCTCGTCTCGTCGCCCCCCTCTACGTCACCCTCCGAGCCTCTCTTAAGTCCAACCACCTCGACGACCTCCACCGCCACACCATCGCCCTCGGCATTGCCCCGCAAAGGCGCGGACCCGCGCATCATGCTCGGGCTGGACTGGGTCGTCGGCGAGGTCGGGTCGCGAGTCTACTACGGCTCGCAGAACCAGGCGCAGGCCCTTGCGCCCGTCTCGGAGGCAAAGGCATGACGTGACGCATGTCGTGATACCCTTGACGTTGCTAGATACCCGTTCGTAGTCGTTGGGCTCCCTTGCATCGCATCCGCCGGCGCTCTTTCTCGGCCACTCACGCGCTGCTTTCTCGCGGCACTTCGAGTGATCGGGCGGCTCGTGTCGACCGACCAAAACAGCGAGAAGAGAGGGCTGGGCAGGTGCGGCACTGGGCAGCCCAACTTGTTGTCGCCGATTGTCGTGCGCTCATCGCGGCGAAGTTGACTTGGGAGTTCCCACTTGGTGCTCTTCACCCACCATGTTGCGCCGCACGGTCGCACTCGCACGGGCACATGCTCCCCGTAGAGCAGCCTTCGCAGCTGCGCCGTTGTCCCCACTTCGCCGGTACAACTCGCTCGCATCGACCCCACCACCGCCTGCGCCGACACAGCCGCCCCAGGACGTGTCGCCGCAAGCCCTCCTGAGATACTATACCCAGTCACCCACGCGCACCTTGACCTACCAGGAGCTCACCATGTACGGCCCGCCCCCACTCGACGAGCCCACCTTGCTCCACAGCGCAGAGCGCACCAGGAAGGAACTTCTCGCGGGACTCGCTCGCAGGGTGCGCAGCTCCTCCTCTTCAGTGACCTCTGTCTTGTCCCCGCTGACGCCCGACCCGCGCGCGCAGGTCTCGCAACACCTCTCGCTGCCGTTCCTCCCCGCGACCAACCCGTCACTCGCCAAGGTGCACCAGCTCTACTCGAGCGCCTTCTTCAATTTGAGCAGCATCCCCGAGGTCAAGACGCTAGCCGACAATGAGCGGCTGTGCAAGGTCATGGCGCAGATGGTCGAGGAGCACCGGGACAACATCCCTTTGCTCGCAAAGGGTGCGTGTCCCTCCCTTGCCCTTGTCGAGGCTGAGCTGACTTTGATCGTCTTCACTAGGCTTCAAGGAATCGCGCAAGTACCTTCCCGACGCGACCATCACCGACTTTCTCGACCGCGCCATCCGCAACCGCATCTCGCTGCGCCTCATGGCCGAGCAGCACCTGTCCCTCTCTGCCGCGTCTCTCCCCTACCTGCACCCTGCCGAAGCCCTCCCTTCGCCTCCGGCGTCCGAGCCGAAAGACCTGCGCGTCGAGCCCTCTGCCCGCCCGCCCTCGTCGTCCCTCAGCGCAAGCCGAGTCGGGATCCTCGACCTCGCGCTCAAGCCGTACGACCTCATCACCAACTGCGCCGAGTACGTCAAGCTCCTGTGCGAGGGCGCCTACGGCGTCGCGCCCAACTACCGCATCGAGGGCGGCTCGCCCGACATGACGGTCGGTGCGATCGGCTCGCACCTCGAGTACACGCTCACCGAGCTGCTCAAGAACGCCTTCCGCGCGACGATCGAGCACAACGTGCCCAAGCCCGAGGAGAAGGACCCGGACGAGTTCCGCTTCGAGGACTTGCCCCACGCTCACATGCTCAGCACCGACTTCCCCGAGGTCCTCGTCACCGTGTCGACCGTCCCGGGCGCGATGACCATCCGGATACGCGACCGCGGCGGTGGGATCCGTGCGCCTCCATTTCTCTGCCTCTCCTCCTCGTTGTGCCGGTCCCCGAGACTGACCGCACTCCCACCACCCCACGCGCGCCTCAGCCCCGGAAAACGTGCACAACGTCTTCTCCTACGCCTTCACGTCCGTCCCGGCCCTCCCCGACCCGGACTTTGACCCGGACTCGCCCGCGGCGACGTACGGCGGGACGGCCAACGCGGGCTACTACGGCGGGGTCGGTGGCGGGCCGCAGGGAGGCGAGAGCGCGCTGCAGACGAACGTGGGGACGCTCGCGGGACTCGGCTTTGGGTGCGTTGACACCCTCTTTCTCTTTGCTGCGCGTGAGGGGGCGGCAGCTGGTGCTGACGCTGGCTGTTGAACGCGGTGCAGGCTCCCGCTGTCGAGAATCTACGCGGGCTACTTTGGCGGTTCGCTCGACCTCGTGTCGATGTATGGGTGGGGCACCGACGTGTGCGTACCCCTGGCTGTGTGCATCTCACTCTGGGTGTGGCGAGACTGACGCAAGCGTTCCGGCCCGCGCAGGTACTGCGTGATGAAGACGGTCTGACGCGCGGGCGTGCCCCGAGTCTGTTTCTGCTGTTGGTGCGCCCTTTCCCTTCTGGACCGCGTTTAGAACAGCACGCTGATACATCTTATGAGCAGTATCATAACCTTCAGCTCCAATGCAGTCTGTACAATGCACGTCCGTCTGCTTTCGAGGCCGGCGGGCTTCTTCTCTTTCTCGTCCGCCATTCCGTACACAACGCGCTCGTACGCCCATCAGATGACAGCAGTAGTCGCCTCGTCGATCGAGACGGCGCGGAAGGTGGGCGGGACGGCGAACGAGCCTCCGACGACGACGGGCTGGAGAGAAGCGCGGCGGCAGTGTGTGCAAGCGCTCGCCCTGGCGCGTCCAAGCCAGTCTGCCGCGACCCGAGCGAGCTTGACGGACGAGCGGTGCAGGGCGCCGAGGGACTTGGCAGCCTGTCGCCGCGGCGTTGGTGACCAAGTGGGCCCGGTCCGCCCGCAGATTGCTGTCTGCATCTGTCGGTTCAGCAGGTGAGGACAGACAGACAGGGGCATGCGAGCTGATGGAAAGCGCAGCACAGCGACTCAAGAGGAAAGCAGCGGTCATGCGAAAGCGCACAGCGCGGAGAGACCGGGGAGGGGCTCGGACCTCTGGGGCCTTCTAGTCGCTCGTCGCCGCTCTCGAAAGCAAGCGGCGCTCTTTCTCTCTAGAACACTCTCGACGGCAGTCAGGCGAGAGAGATGGGAAACGCGGCTTGGTGTTACAGCGAGCTCCTGGCTGGGAGTCGCGAAAGGAGGGAGAGAAAGAAGAACCGCTAGGAGTACAACCAGAGGGCGCGTCTAAAGCGCCGAAGCTAGAGCAATGGCAGAGGGGTTGCAAAGTGGAGACAGGAGTGCAGGAGGCGCCTCACAAGTATGGTGCAGCCGACAGTATGCACAGGGGGTTTGCCAGGGGCAGGACAGGAGGTTCGGGGCTTGGACCTCCCTGCCGGGAAGCCGCGCCTCACGGCATGCGCACCCTCGACAACAAACGCAGCCGATGAAGGCGAGAGGGTGACGAACGCTCGGAGGTCTGGTGCTGTCAAAGGATCGGAGGGACTGCGTTTCCGCCCTACGAGGTGGCTTGCGAAGTTGGGGACGCAAATTGGTGCAAGCTTCTGGACAGCGCTACACGCGAATCAAGCGTAGTTGGAGCGGATCGAGCGCCATCCTCCCTCAGCGACGGCTTCCGCCGTCCCGGTTCCTCCTACTTCCACCGCGTGACGGTTCCTCGTCCCGGTCCCTCGAGCCGGTCCGCCCGGAGTCGCCCCTGCGATCCGCAGACGACCCCTCCCTTTCAGCCCGTCCACGTCCCGTGCGCTCACCGGCCGCCCTGCGCGCCCGCTCGCGCTCGCGGTCCGACTGCCTCATCCGCTCCTTGTCCTCCTCTTCCTTGGCGCGCGCAGCCTCGCGCCGACGCGAGCGCTCCTCGTCGTCCTCCTCGCGGCCGTCCCCGTGCCCATACCCGCGCCCGCCTCCCCACGGCGCCCACCTGTCGTTCTGTCCGTCGGCGAGTCCCTCGCGCGGACGAAGAGGAGGGTCGGGGCCCGGAGACCCCCGCGGGACGCTCCCGCTGCACGGTGGCGGGTGGCAACTCGCGCGAAAGGGCGAGCAGTCCCGGTCGCGGTCGCGGTCGCGGTTGCGGTCTGAAGACCTGGCTTCGCTCGCGCCGTAGTCGAGGCCGTCGCGGTCAGCGCTCGAGCCGCCGCGATCACGCGCGGCGTACGCGGCGCGGACGTTGTCAGTCCCTCCGGCGTGCCCCCGGCCGGTGTCCTCTCCTGCGCTCCGTTCGCTGCGCCACTCCCTCGAAGGCGTGTACCTTCCCTGAGCGTCGTTCCGACCGTCGGCGTGCTCGCCTTCGTCACGCGGGGGACCGCGGCGAGGCCGCTCGTTGCCGGCGACATCGCAGCGCCCCGCGCGGTTGCGGTCGCTTCCTCCCGTAGCGATGCCCTCGGACTCGCGCCTCGCGCCGATTCCGCCCTCGAAAGGGGGGCGAGCGGTCGGCACCGTGCGGGCGCCACCGGGCGAGCCGCTCGCAACCGCCTCGCTGCTCGTCGAGGCGGGGTCCTGCGCCTGCGTCGGCCTGTCCGAGATCGTTGGCACAGGCAAGTCGAACACGCCGCGGACAATCCCTTGGCGGTCTAGGTTGGCGTTGCTGTCGACGACGAGCGCATGGACGTTGTTGGTCTGCCTGACAAGCGCGAACCCCAGGGACTGGTTGTCCCTGAAAAAGAGATCGACGTCGATGCGGTTGCTCGCGCCTCGCCACGCGTTACAGATCTCGACGCGATCGCTGGAGACAGCAGAGTCAGGGCACGTTTGACTGCAGCATGAAACGTTGGAAGCAACGTACAGCTGGTCGAGGAGGTTCGGAGGAGCCCAGCTGCTGCCGCAGATCTTGCCGACGAGATGGCGAACAGTGTCAGGATCCGCGATGTCGTCCGTCTTGGCGAGCATGACGTTCCCAATGCGGAACACTTTGCTGTTGCGCGGTTTGCTCGGGACGGCCTTGATCTCGCCGGAGTACAGCGGCCTCTCGAGGCGAGGCTTCTTCTCCTCGACGACCTTGAGCAAGCGCAAGATAACGTACCATCAGCGCAGTGAAAGAGCCCGCCCGAAGCGGGGAGGGGCGGTGGGGAAACTCACTGTGCCGTCTGCGGCCCCACCATCGCCCTCCTCCGCGCCGCGCTTCTTTGATTGTGTGCTCTCGTGCCCGCGGATGTCGTAAGAGAGCGCGCGAGAAGCATCAGGGGATGCGGGCGTGCCGACTGCGAGCCCGTCGCGGCGGCCACTGTCGGGAGTGCGCGACGCAGGCGGCGGGTAACCTTGCGGCGCACCTGCCAATGTGTGTGCGCGCGGGCCCGTCGGCACCGCCTTTGGCCCCGAGCCGCGCGCTGAATGCGCAGGCTGGGCAATGGGAGACGTCGACCTCGGGCTGTGGTTGTTGACGGCGGAACGTGCAGGAGACGCGGCGGGAGGGCTGGGCAAACGAGGCAGGGCGGCGGGCGCGATCTCGATGTTGAGGACGCGATCGAAGTAGGTCTTTGCATGCGAGACGAGCTTGTCGGTCCAGGTCGGCGGAGGCGGCGCGAGCTGTGCGGAGAGGAACTTTGCCATGTCCTTCTTCTCCGCGTTGACCGCGTCGGTGACGAACTGCAGGCATTGAACATGTCAAACGGTCTCTTCGCCAATCGTCGTATCATCGCAAAAGAACTGACCTTGGAGACCCAGTAGTCGCGCCTCGACGATGGCACTGCATCGACCTCGGCGAGCTCGCGCAGAACCTTCTCAAGGTGGCTTCTCAGTCCCGCCTCCTGCTTCTCCGCACGCCCAGCGTCGCTGCGCGCCTTCTCCAGCTCAAGTGCCTCCTTGGCCGCCGTCTCCTGCACGCGCTGCTCCTCGGCTGCCTTCTCGGCCTTCTCGGCGTCGAGCGCGGCGAGTTGGCGCTCGAGCGCCTCCTTCTGTTGCTTGACCGCGTCCAGCTCCCGCTGTGCAGCGGAGAAAGCGGCGCCTCCGGTGCCGGCTTGAATGCTTGATCCCGAAGCCGACGGCCTGGGAGCGTACAAGGGGGGGTAGCCGAGGTTGACTGGAGCGCCTCCGAGCGGGGCGGCGACGGGCGTGCTCGACGGGGGAGGGAAGCCGAGCGCAGCTTCGTGCTCCTTGCTCAGGCAGAGGTGGTACTTGGACGCGAGGGTCGGATTTGCGGGGGCGAGCATGTACGGGAGAAGGGAGGGAGCGTCGGCGATCTGTGAACGGCGGGGGCGGTGAGCGATGATCGCCCAGGCGGGTGAGAGCGACGTACCGAAGGCGAGAGAACCGCGCCGTCGAGCGGGTAGGGGGGCTTGTCACCGCGAAGCCGCTGAACGGCACGCTCCATGGTCGGGAGGTCAGGGAAGGTCAAGTCGCTGCGTCGCGCCCGGCCCGAGACCCAGCCGGCGTCAGACTGGCTCCAAAGCGTGCCGTACGGAGCGGGTGAGGACGCACACTACGGAGCCGAGCTCGGGGAGGAAGCTCAGGCCGATCGCGCCGATGTCGTACGCGAGTTGGCCAGTCGGGGTGCCCTGAAGGGGGGAAGCGGTCAATGCGCGGTAACATTTAGCGGAAGGACGGGCGCCGTGCGGTGAGGCTTTGGACGTCGAGATGCAGGGCACGGCGTGCCGGGTCGACAGTGCCCAAGCGGGCGGTGGGGAAGAAGCGGGGCTGGGAGGGAGGGGGAGGAGGAGGTGGAGGGCCTGCGAAGGTGCCCGGCGGCATGACGGGAGCGGGTGGGGCGCCTAGAGCGGGGAGGTAAATGGGCTAAGAGGGCACCAGAATGAAGCAAAGGCGGCCCAGAGTGGGAGGGCGGTGCGAGCGGGAGCGCTACGAGGCAAAGATGCGACTCGCTCAACTCGCTCGAGCTTTCCCCACTCGCTTGCTTCGCTCCGCGCCGAACTACTCGGTCAACGCGTGCGCAGCGTCGACACGCGGCTCGCAGCGCCCAGCGTGCTCCCTACCATGAGCGTGACCGCCGGCTCCGCCCTCTGGTTCCTCGCGCAGTCGGACTCTTCGCCGCCTGGCTCCGTGCCCCCGGCGCTCCCCTCGAACCCTCTTGTCGAGCCAAAGCTAGCGTCTGGGGGCTGCGTCGACACGTTCCGCGCGGTTCTCGCTCTGCGTCAGGCCACGACTCAGCGCGCCCACAGCGAGTCGAACATCCCCGGCGGCACGCCGCCCCCTCCGCCCGCGTCTTCGCGCCGCCGCAAGGGCAAGAAGCGTGGAGGCGTCAAAGGCCTGGAGGGACACGGCGGTAGCTTCCAGGCGGCGACGGCGCTGCCTGCTGGGTGGGGCGCTCGGCGCGGTCAGGTGGAACGCGGCGGGGCAATCGGAGGACTAGGGGGGCCCGGACGCCTCGGAGGCGGCATGGGCGGCGAGGGGCACACGGGAGGTGGGGCTGAGCAGGCGAATGGGGCCGGAGTGACGGCGCGCGAGCAGCAACAGTCGGCCGGGCTCAACTTGGGTGCACAAGGTACGCTCAGTGCTCGCGCTGTCCGTCGCGTCCGCGTCCGAGTCGCTCATTATCAACGTTAACGGCTCGCTCCCTCGCTCTCTTCGCCTGTTCTGCACGCGCTCGGGACTTCAACCTGCAGATGGGCGTGTCATTGCCCCGCTCCCTGCGCAAGGCGCGCGCAACGCCCGCCTCGCGGCGACCCTGCAGGCTCCCCCCGCAACCTCTGACCTCGGCGAAGCGGCCACGCTCAAGGCCAACCCTCTCCCGTCCACGCTCAGCCGCGACACGTTCTTTGGGGGAGGGGGCGCCACAACCGGCCCGTCGACTGGCAGCTATGCCGAGCAGCCACGTCGCTTGCGGGGCAAGAGTGCTGGTCAGGCTCAGGCTCCCGCCCGCGGCGGCGACGACGACGATGTTTCGGTTAGTCCGCGCATCCCGGGGCACCTCAAGGGCAAGGCGCGCGCCCACGACCACTCCGCAACGCCGTCTGCCTTGGGGCAGACCGCCCAGGCTGCGACGGTGCCCGGTGGAGAAGGCCCGCAGGGCAACATGAGCGAGTCCGCCAGTGAGCCTTGTTGCCGTTTCTCGACGACCCTTGAGCCAATACATGCTGACGTTGCACTGGTCACACAGACTGCGCGCCTGACCATCCTGGTTCGCCTGCCTCCAGCCACGCTCCGTCCGGCTCCTCCTCGCGCGTACCGACCGACTCGCCCCCGCTCGGCAACTCGCGTCTCACGCCTGAGCGGTCCAACAGCATCTTCTCGACCGCCTCGGGGCCCTCGGCCTCGCCGCCTTCCGCCGCGTCGTCCTCGTCAAGCCAGGCCGGCGACGAGATCCTGGTGCTCACGCGTTTCTCCACGACGCCACCGCAGTACAGGACGGATTGGTCAGGGCTCACACTCGAGCAGTGCATCAACAACGTCCAGACCGACGTCGAGCGGTGCGTCTCGGACGGGCGCGCCGCAGCCCGCCGCACCTGGATCCTCGAGGGCAATGAGGTCTACCTGCCCTTCCTCGCGTTCGGCTCGGCGAGCAAGGCCCCGTCGTACTGGCGCAAGGAGCAACCTGAAGCGGTACCGCGCGAGGTCTCTGGTCCGGCCTTCCTCGCCAAGCTGCCCAACGCCAAGCTCATCGTCATTGTCGGCCACGACGGCGTCACCGACGTGCTTCCTGCGCTGCGCGACGAGTTCTGCGCCCTCCTCGACGGCGACTGCCAGATCTGCGTCACGCAGAAGCAGAACACGGGCACGACGCTGCTCATGACAGCCGCCGAGCTCGCGCACGGGCTCGACAAGGTCATCCGGCAAGACGAGGCCGACGCGGGCAACATGGCAGTGGTCGACGAGGACGACATCGCGCCTGACGTCCTCACCTGGCTGCAAAGCTTGCCGCACGGTGCCAGCTACAGGGAGGGGTTGGGCGAGGCGGCCAAGTCGCGCGGGGACGAGCGCTTCCGCAGGGGTCTCAGTGCGCCTTATTCTTAAGTGTGCCCGGGCAAGATAGGGCGCTGACGCACTGCGCAGAGCGTCCCCTCGACGTGCCGGCCGGTCCTGCGCGCACTGTCAAGACAACGGGCCGCGAGCCGCCGCAGTGGAAGCAGCAGCGCCGTTGCGGTCGCGAGGTGCGGGAGCATCTTGTCGCCCAAAGCCGCGATCGTACTGACGGCTGCATTATACGCAGGACTGCCCGTACGTGGCGAGCCCGCACAATGTCGAAGTGCACCGCGTCGGCACGGCGGGTCGTGTCTGCTTCGGCCGCTGCCCCGGCGTACGCTTTCTACTCTTCAGGTTGCCACAGCTCGGCTCCTGACGTCCTTCGTTCCGCGCAGGGCTGCGACTTCATCGAGCACACGTCGATCGAGGACAAGCGGAACCATATCTCGACGGAGCACCCAGACCTGCGCCTCTGTCCCCTCGCCGTACGTCGCATCTCCGTTCTCCGTTGACCGTGAACTGAGAGCTTGCCCCTCCCCAGACCTGCCTGTTCGCGTCGGTGCACCGTGAGAGCATGCGCACGCACGCCCTCGCCCATGCCGACGGCCGCCTCTTCCCCTCCGGCCTCGCGCACGGCAACGAGTGGCTCACCGAGGCGCGCGCGCTGTCACGCCCGGTGCACCCCGAGCCGGTCGGGAGCCCCTGGCCCGACCGGTCCGGCTGAACAAGCCATTCTTTCGGCCTTCCCCCCTCCCCCGCTTACCCACCTCTCGCCGCTCCTTCTCTGCTTTGTTCGCGCTTTCTAACTCGCACGCCTTTGGTAGCTTCTATCTTTCGCCATTCCCACTCCTTCCCCTCTTCTATCCCCTCCCAGCGCTTTGCCTGTCAGCGTTGTCGCGCGGCAGTCTTGTCCGCCTCCGCACTCCCACCTCGTAGCCTCTCGTTGCGCTTGAGAACACGGCCGGTTTGCACTTCGCTCATCCGATACGCGAGGGAGCAAACAAGCACGAGACTGTGCGACAAGAGGCGACAAAGGGGGAGTCGCGACCCTCCCGCTCAGTCCGAGGGCAGCTGAGCGTCGTGTGCCCCCGCTCTCCGGCACGTCCTATGCGCCTGAATCTCTCGCGTCGGTCAGATAAGCTCACATATGGGGGAGTCAAACAGTGCTGCTGGTGTTACAACGCGCGCAAGCTGCGTTAGGTGACCGAGAGAGTACAAGGAGGGGGGATACTAGAGTCGAAACCGTCCCCGCCGCGCCCACGCCACCGCAACACCCGCCCAGAGAGAAAGAGGAAGCGCGTCTAGTCCTGGAAGGTCTGCCTCTTACCAGCGAAAGGAGCAGCGCCGCCCGTGCGAGCGTTGCCGCGCGACGACCAGCCGCCGTCGGCGCCGCCGCGGCCACGGCCGCCACGGCCGCCACCACGTCCACCGCGGTCGTTGAAGCCGCCACGTCCACCGCCACGGCCGCCACGGTCGTTGAAGCCACCGCGGCCGCCACGTCCACCGCCGCGACCACCGCGGTCGCCGCCAAAGCCACCGCGTCCGCCGCCGCCCTGGCGCTCACCGCGCGGCTGCGAGTAGTCGAGGCGGAGCTTGCGGCCGTCGATCTGGACGCCCTCGCCCGACGACTCGGGGCCACCGGCGTTGACAGCGGCCTGCGAGCCCTCGAGGGTCGAGAACTCGACGTAGCCGAAGCCCTTGGGGCGGCCCGACTCGGGGTCGGTGGGGAGGCGGACCGACGACACGTCGCCAAAGTCGGCGAACGCGGACCAGACCGAGTCCTCCGAGGCCGAGAAGGGGAGGTTGCCGACAAAGAGGGTCGTGGTAGGGGGGCCCGAGAGCTGGTCGTTGAAGGTCTTCTTGGGCGCCTGCTCGCGAGGAGCACGGGGAGTGGTCACGTCGACCTTGATGGCGCGGCCGTCAACCTCCTTGCCGGCGAGCTCGAGGGCCTTCTGCGCCGCCTCGGCGGTGGTGAACTCGACGTAGCCGAAGCCGCGCGAGCGGCCCGAGTCGCGGTCGGTGACAACGCGCGCCGAGACGACCTCGCCGCACTCGGCGAACTCGCTCTGGAGCCAGTCGTTGTCGACGTTCCACGAGAGCTGACCGACGAAGACGGTGGTCGACTCGGCCTCGCCCTCCTGCTCAACCTTGGCCTTCTTTGCCGGCGCCTCGTCGGTCTCGGCGGCGCGCTTCTTCGACTCCTTGGGTGCGGGAGCGTCCTCCTCCATCTTCTCGTCCTCGTCGTCCGAAGAGTCCGACGAGTCGTCCGAAGACTGCGAGTAAAGGGGGAGCGAGTCAGCTCGTGGGCCTCGGCGCGGCCACGGAGAGTGAAAGCCAACGCACGTCCGAGTCCGACGAGTCGTCCTTCTTGGCAGCAGCAGCGGCGGGCTTCTGCGAGATGAGGCGAAGAAGCCGTGTCAGCGACAGAGCACGCGTTGCGACCGACGAGGACGACGACGCACCTCCTCCTCGTCGTCCGACGAGTCCGACGAGTCCGACGAGGACTCGGCAGCCTCAGCGACGGCAGCGGCGGCCTTGCCGACGGCCTGCTTGCCGTTGGCGACGGCCTTGGAGACGACCTCGGTCGCCTTGGTCGCGGCGGCCTTGACGGTCTTGGCCGGCTGCGATGAGTGCGCGCAACGAATAAGCACGCGTGCAAGGAAGAGAACACGAGGAGCGACGCACCTCCTCGTCGCTGTCCGAGTCGCTCGAGTCCGAGTCGTCGGACGAGTCCGCCTTCTTCGCGGCGCCGTTGGTGGCAGCGGGCTTCGCCTCAGCCTCGTCCGACGAAGAGTCAGAGTCGTCCGAGTCAGAGTCGGCCGACGAGTCGGAGGAGGACTCGGCGGCGGCGGCAGCAGCCTTCGCGGCCGCCTCCTCCTCCTCGCGCTTCTTGCGCTCGGCCTCCTCACGCGCCTTGCGCTCCTCCTCCTCCTTCTGCTTCTTGGCAGCTTCCTTGGCCGCCTTCTTCTCGGCCTTCTTGTCGACCTTGACCGGGGTGCTGGTGGCAGCGGCAGTCGCCGACGACTTGGTCTTCTTCGAGTCCTTGGTCGGCTTGGTGGATGTCGACTTGCCCATCTTTGGAGAGAATGTAGAAGGCTGGACGGAGCGGCGTGAAAGGCGCACACGGCGGGGGGAAGAGCGAGTGAGAGGAGAAGTGGGACAAGCGGGGGTGGGAAGGTGAGAGGCGACGCAGGGGAGGACGGGACGAGCGAAAGGCGCGGTCAGCGTATGTCCCAAGCGATGCTGTGTAGAGCACGGACGACTCACGAGAGGTAAGGGGAGGGGAAGGATGGGGTGGGAGGGAGGAGAGGGCGGTGAGCTCGAGGCGCGGAGAGGGGACCGGCGCGCGCTGGAGTGCGAGCTCGAAACGGCGGGCGCGCGGAGAAGGGAACGAGCTCAAACGGGCGCCTGCCGCCCCGCCCGCGCGCGCGCGCGGCTCAGCCTCAACTTGCCTATTCGGGCTCGCAATGTCTCTCTCGCTCTCCCTCTCGCCCGCACGGTCGCGAGCTCGAGCTCAACCTCTCAAGGTGTGCCTCTCGAGAGCAGACGCACGCGAAAAGCTGCAGGGAAAACAGATGCGCGTCCCGGCGAGCCTAGCTCAGCTCGGGACCTCCTCGCGCGTCAAGTTACTCGAGTCCTTCGAGGACCGTGCACGTCGAGCTAGGGCGCACTGCGCCGTGTCGTGAGAGAAGAGGGAAAAGAATCTACGCCAAGGGTGAGAAGGGGATGCTATGCAATGAGGAACAGTAACGATGGGGGATCCGGAGGAGGACGTCGAGAGAACAAACAAGGGGGCGCACAGCGCTATGAACAGGACAGAGGGAGGGGAGGCCGCACCAGCGTCTCCACCGCACACATGGAAAGGGCACAGCGCAATGGCTCGACTAGCGAGGCCACGCGCGCCGCTGCACCAGGCAGCGGGTGGGGAGAGAAGGGAAGGAGAGCGAGGCGTCTCAGACACCCATGGCGGAGCGGTACGCTTTGGTGAGCTGGAAGTCGAGCGTGTCGCCCGAGAGGTCCCACTGCACAGCAAGGAGGGCAAGTCAGTCATCAGCCGTGGCGTGGAAATGAGGGCAGAGTGGGAAAGGAGGCGCACCATGAGCATGCCGCCGATCTTGTTGTCGACCGCGAGCTTGCCCTTGGCCGCGAGCGACTCTGGGTCATCGTACGTGATGACGACCTTGCGCGACTTGTTGTACAGGAACGGCTGCAACGCGGGAGAAAGCGAGTCAGCCTCGACTCGGTTTGCGAAGGTCAGAGCGGAGAGGCAAAGAGCGTCGACGCACCGTGGACGAGCACGTGTCCCACTTGCGCGTGTAGCCGTTGGTGCCGATGTAATCGACCTTGGTCGTGCTCGTGTCCTCGACGATGACGCCGTAGTTGATCAAGTCGACAAACTGGATCTGGTTGCCCTCGAGGCCCGACAGGTTACCCGTGCCGACCTTGCCCGGACCGTGACCAGGCTGGAAGACGCCGTCGCCTCCGCCAGTCGAGCCGCCACCAGTCGAGTTGCCGCCCGAGAGAGGGTTCCAGTCAATCTCGGAGATGTTCTGGCCCGTGACGCCGGCGCAGGGCTTGCCCGAGTGGTCGTTGGGGCACACGATGACGTCGCGCTTGGCGAGGATGTCGCTTGCGGCCTTGCGCTCGGCGCGCTTGGCCGCGCGGCGTGCGCGACGGCGAGCCTCGGCCTTGGCCTGGCCGTCGAGGTACCAGCGGTGCCCCTCGGACATGTAGCGCTCGTCGCGGCGCATGTTGGCGAGGTGGCGGTTCGACAGGCCCTTCGTAGGGACCTCGTCGCGTTTGTGGATGAGCGAGGTCGCCGATGAGGACGAGACGTAGCCGTAGGCCGGGATGCCCATGAGGATCTTGCTCGCCGGCATGCCCGCGTCGGTCCAAGTGTCGATCGCCGACTGCATGTTGGCGTTGGGCTGCAGGCTTCCCGAGCAGTCGTCACGCAGAGGAGCGTTCGGACCCGGCGTCGATGAGGCTGTCAGAGGGAAAGAGTAAGGGGGGGGGCGGAGTCAGCACGCTGAGAGGCGGGGCATGATTGCACGAGAGGTAGAGACGCACCACCCCAGACGTCGTAGTTCATGACAAGGATGTGGTCGAGAACGTTGGCGAACGCCTTGACGTCCGTGAGCGGGCTGCCGTCGGCGCCGATGTAGGCCGACTGAGTCGTGCACGTCGAGAGGAGCTTCTTGGGCAGGGCCGTGCGGAGTTCCGTGAGCATTTTGAGCAGGTTGGCCGTGTCGGAGCTCGAGATCTGGTTGCCAGGGTTGCCGTTCGTGCCCGGGTACTCCCTGCGAGAGGCGACCGGACGAGCGAGGTCAGAATCGGACGTGCGTGAAGCCCGAAGAAAGCGAGAGGGACGCACCAGTCGATATCGACACCGTCGAGGTTGTACTGGTTGACGAGGTCGACGATCGACTTGACAAACTTGGTGCGGCGCGACGCAGTCGAGACGGCGCCAGAGAAGTAGACCGAGTCGGTCCATCCTCCGACGGCAAGGTTGACTTTGGTGTTGTTGCCGTGCGCGAGCTTGACGACGCGCTTGAGGATGCTGCCTGAGTAGTCGGGGAGGCTGACCACGTAGTCCGAAGTCGGGAGGGCGAAGGCTGCAGGAGGGGAGGCGAGCAAAGGAGAGAGACGCGTCAGTCATGCCCGGAGGGGAGTCGGCAGAGAACGCGACCGTGTGACGCACCGTAGTTGATCAGGTCGAACATCTTGTAGTTGAGCGCCTCGGGCGGCATGACGTCCTCGACCCAGTCGGGGTAGTAGCCGCCAGCGATCAGGCCGCCGCTCGTCGGCCAGCCCGTCGAGGAAGCAGCGGGCGCAGCCGACGTCGAGGTCGAGACGCGCGAGGTGGTCGCCGAGGTCGAGGCGCGCGTCGTCGTGGTCGGCTTGACGGTGCTCGAGGCGCTCGACGAGGCGCGCGTGGTCGAGGAAGCAGAGGTCGGAGCGACGCAGGCCGAGCCAGTTGCAACGTAGCCCGAGCGGCAGCCTGTGTGTTCGGTCGTCGAGTGGTCAGCTAGGGCTCGCATGTGCTCGAGATGCAGTCGACCGGGTGAAAAGGAGAGAGGAGCGACGCACGGTAGCTGCACACGCCGTTTGCGCAGTAACGGTTTGCGTTCGCCGGCACGGCGTTTGAGCAGTCCGCGGTGAGCGCGCACGTTTTGGCGGACTGAGCCGCGCTGCTCGTCTTGGTGGAAGTCGAGCCTCCGCCGGCGGAGAACGCAGGCGACTTGGGGTTCGGGACGATCTTGACGGCGCCAATGCGGGTTGTCGTGGTGCTGAACGTACCGTCGCTGCTCGCGCGGCGCTCGAGGTCGGCAGGAAGCTCGCGCGGCGAGCCTGCGAGGAAGCGCTTGACGACCTCGAAGAGCGAGCGCTTGGCGGCCTTGGACGGCGAGATCGAGATGGTCGCGTCCACGAGGGCGCGCTTCTTGAGGTCGAGGGCGCGCTTCTTCGGGTTGAGGACGACCTCCGGGAGACCGGCGGCGCGACGGGCCAGGTTGACGGGCGTCGAGGGAATGACGGCACGGCGAGCCTTGGGGTTGGGAACCGCGACGTTGACGCTGCGCTTGACGACGACGGGAGCGACGATAGACCGCTTGGCCTTAGGGTTGGGGACGACCGGCGGAAGGCCGAGGGCGCGACGCTCGAGCGCGGCCGACGACGAGAAAGAGCGCTTGGCCTTGGGGTTGGCGACCGGTGCGATGACGGGCTCGACGACGACTGCGCCGATCGGACCAGGGAGGTCGCGCTTCATGACGGCAACTTCGGCGTTGCGGCGACCATGGAAGACGTCGTTGAGCGAGCGGCGGAGGCGGAGGCGCTCGAGAGGGCGAGTCGGGCCGACCTGGGACGACGCGCGGCGGAAGAGCGCCTCGTAGGGCGCGGCGGCGGGCGCGGTGCGGATCGTCGGGAGGGCAGTCGCTGTCTGGACGAGGGCGAAGAGGACGACGAGGAGGGCGAGGGGAAGGAGGGCCGAGGACCGGCTGGCGGTGCGGGACGAGGTCGAGAAGAGCATGGCGGAGGCGTGTGGAAGGAGGAGGTGTGCGAGGTGTGCAGAGGGGCAGGCTAGCTGCGCTGAGGAGTCGAGGGCGAGGGAAGGTGGCTCGGACGGCGACTAGCGCGGACGAAGAGTGGTCGAGGTCGAGGTTGTGACAGAGTCGTGTGGATCTCGAGGGAGTGTGGGTCGACGTAGACCAGGGAGGGATCGCAACCAGTGCGAGGGGAAGGGGGGGAGCAGCAAGCAGGCGAGGAGGTGGAGTGGAGGGAGAAGAGAGAGAGAGGGAGAGAGGAACCGGCCTCAGGAAGCGGGGGGAGAAAGGGTGAGAGAAGGCGGGAAGGGAGCTGGCACAGCCAAGCGGTTGAAAGGGAGAGAGATGGCGAGGGACAAGGAGAGAGGGAGACGAGCCGCAAGCTGCGAGCGCAGCCCTCTGGCCTGGCCGAGGCGAGAGGGCGGCCCCAATGTTGAGTGATCGGCGCCCAATTTGCGACAGATGGCGGGGGAGGGACGCCGGCCGGAATCGAGCCGCGGACTTCGGCCCGGGTGCCTCTCCCCCATCGCGCGTCCTCGTCGTCCTCCTCTGTGCGACTGCGCAGCTGTTCTTGATTGGGTGCGAACGCTCCCCTCGCAGCATGTGAGCAGCACCATCACGGCTGCGAAGCCTGCAGACCGGAGCAGGAGGGAAGGAAGGCGAGGCTCGATACGGCGCCTGACGCGTGCGACCAGCCATCTCGCTCAGAGCGCCCGTCGCCAGCTCGCCTCCTCTCCCTCGTCCTCCTGCTTGGCTCGCTCGCCTTCTCCACCTCGCATGGTTGTTCTGCGCTCTGCTCCAGATGGCTGATCGCCCCGTTGGCGCCCTCTTAAGCTCGCTCGCGGCCCTCTTGCCTCTCTCCCTCTCTCTTCTCCGTTTCTCTCCAAAGCTCGCTCGACTCCCCCCGCATCTCTGCCCTCCGTCGCTCCAAGTCTGCGCCACTCCCTCGACGACTACTTGCGATCACCCTCACCAACAGCAGCCATGCAGCTCCACCTCCTCGTCCTCTCTCTCTTGTCGGTCGCCCACCTCGCCCACGCACGACCGACCGTCGGCGTGCGCCCGCACGCCACTCGCGACATCAACATCTCGCACAAGTCGCTCAGCAACGGGACGGTCACCTCGCACCATATCTCGAGCTCTGTCCTCCCCGACGAGCTCGCGAAGGCCATCGAGGGCAGTGACATCAACATCAACCTGTGCGCTCTCTCCTGGCTCATTGTCGCACTCGGTGCAGTCACCTGACTCTCGCTCTTCTCATGCACAGCACCACCGACCGCAAGAAGCGCTCGCCCGCGGCTGGGGTCAACAACTCGACCATCAACCTGACCGTGCGTCTCCCACCTTCGCTCGACACGTAATCGGGCCTAGACTGACTCGCTGTCTCGCGTCGCACAGGTCATCGATTCGAGGAAGCGGGCGCTCACGGCACAGGAGAAGCGTGCTCAGGCGGCGGCCCAGCACCACAACATCCACATCGACGCCTCGTCGTCCGGCGCAGGCGGCCTCGGCGGCATCCACAACTCGACAGTCAACATCAACTTGAACCAGTCGGGCTCGAAGCGTGCGCGGAGGACTCGCCGCAAGGTTGACCTCGGCGACCACTCGGTCATCGTCGACGTCTCGTCCTCTGGCACCGACGGCGCAGAGGGCGGCATCGAGGACTCGACCGTGCACGTCAACATCCTCCCTGCCCGCGCGCTCAACAAGTCGACCGGGCACCACTCGATCGTCGTCGACTCGTCCGCGCTCAGCTCGAGCGACGACTCCGCGACGACGACCGGCTCGCACTCTGCCGTCGTCGACACCTCCTCCTCCTCTTCAGTCGACAGCGCTTCCTCGTCGACGGGCGTCAAAAACTCGACCATCAACCTGACGGTCATTTCGCCCAAGGAGGACGCCGTCGCCGCCGCGGAGGCCAAGGTCGAGGTCCCCTCTCCCGCCTCGGACGCCGTCGATGCGCCCGCCCCGACGATGGCGCACCTCTCGACCCGTGCCCGCGCCGCCTTCGACGCTTGGCAGGCGCGCATCAAGGCGCGCGACGTCGAGGAGGCCGAGCCCGCTGGGTTCGCCCAGGTTCGCCGCAACCACGCGAGCAAGCGTGCGACGATCCCTGAGCGCGCATGATTCGGTGGCGCGCAACCTCGACTCGACCTTCGCCTTTCTCTCATTTTCTCTCACGCCCTCGACCTTGACGACACGCCCCTCTTTTGACGACGCCTCCCTCACTGTCACGACTATGCCCTTTCCCTCTCCTCGCCCCGCGCTAGCCGCGAAGAGACTCGCTGCCTCTGGCGCGGTCTGGTCTTCTTGTGTTTTCCCTGGCGGAACCTTCCCTCCCACCCTTTGAGACGAGCTGTGCTCTGCTACCCCTTCCCCCCTTTGGATAGATCTTGAGCGCAGTGCGCCCCTCTCTGGAACGAGTGACGGTGCTTTCGGGACTCGCTGTGCATCTCAAACGAGAACAGGGAGAGAGAAGGCGAGAGCAAGAGATGCGAGGTTCCGGGTTGCAGTTGTACAGGAAAGAGGGCGATACAGACCTGGGTCTATTTGGCCGCCGCCAGGACCGACTAGTAGCGACCGCCCGCGGCGCTCGTCCCGCGCTCGCGACGCCCCGGCTTGGACCCCCTCGCGGCCGCCGCATAGTCGACGCGGACGGGCCGGTTGTCAATGTTGATGCCGCGTTCCTGCGACGCCGTCAGGGCGCGCTTGGCCGCGTCGACCGTCTCGTACTCGACGAACGCGACGCCGCGGCTCCGACCCGTCTCGACGTCCTTGGGGAGCTTGACGCGCCGGATCGGACCATAGCGGCTGAACGTGTTCTCGACCGAGATCTCGTCCGCGGACCACGCGACGTTGCCGACCCAGATGGTGGGCGCGGGCGGGTTGCGCGCCTTGCTGTTGCGCACGCCCGTGCGTCCCTCGGTGCGAGGGGGGCGAGGAGAACGGACGCCCGACGTCGACGCCTGGATCTGGGTCTGGCGGCCGTCGATGAGCGGGGCTTGCGCGTCGACGAGCTGCTGGGCGAGCTCGGTGGTGCTGAGCTCGACAAAGGCAAAGCTGTGGGTTGCGGTGACGAGTGAGCATGGTGGACTGTCGTGCAGAACAAGATGAGACCCGTGTACGCACCCCTTGGACTTGCCCATGCCGTCGCGGGCGACCCGGACCTCGTTGACGCCCTCGGTCGCGTCGAGCGCCTTGAGGAGCTCGTCCTCGAGCCACTCCTTGTCGACGTTCCAGCTCAGGCCACCGACGAAGACAGTGCGCGCGATCTTGTCCTTCTCAGCCTCCTCGGCGAGACGCGCTGCCTCGGGGTCGACCTCCTCGACGGCGGCGCCCTCCTCGGCAGCACCCTCAGTGGCGGCACCATCCACGGCGGCAGGCTCTCCGGCAACAGCGTTCATGCCGCGGCCGCCGACATCGTCACCAGCAGCGCCGACAGCGGGCGCCAAGGGCGACTCGGACGCCGACGGCGAGCCCTCCTTTGTCGCGTCGAGCGAGGAAGAGACGGCGGGGATCTCCTCGGTCGGGAGCTCTGTCGCCGTCTGCTGGTCGATGGGTGCGGGCGACTGCTTGGGCTCCTCGCGGGCGAAGGCGGTTGAGCGGAACAGGCGCGAGGACGAGCTGTGTGGAGGAGGCGCAGGGTGGGGTCAGCTCGACTGGCGAGGTTGTCAACAGGGGCAGCACAGGCCCGCACGCGCAGAAGGGCTTGATTGGCTGGCCTCTTGTGAGGTTCCGACCTCATCGCGGAAGTCCCGAGAGACGCCAGGGAGGGCAGGACGCACGCAAAGGGGGACGAGGCGATGGGAGGCGGAGGAGCGGCAAACGAGCGCAGGCGGGCAGCAGCACCAACAGTGCGGGCAGCAGCGCGGGTAGACTGGGCGATACGAGCGTGCATCGTTGCAGTCGGGGTCGATGTCGGTGGCGAAGCTCAAGCGCCACCAGAGCTCACTTCGCGCGGAGCTCGACGTTGGACATGGCGGGCAGACAGCGTCTCGCTCTCGCGCAGCGGATCTGTCCTGGTACGTGTGCACACTCAGCTGCAGTCGAACGAACGGCGGGACTCGTCCACCTAACCGAGTGCACCGCTGTCGTCTCCCCTTCGAACTCGCGTGGCCGCGCAGCCTCGAGGGATCCGGCGTGCTCGCTTCCCCCTGGTCCGCCTGGCGAGTCGGTCTGCTCGCCGTTCTCGCAGCTTGACTCTGTCCGCGCTTGTGCGAAGCTGACCTGAGCCCTCGCCTGCCAAGTGCGGAGGTCTCCCCCCGCCTCGCCGACCGGCCGCCGGCGCGACACAACTCATGGGACCCACGCGTCCCGGCCGAGTGCGAGCGGGCTTGTCACGGCTTGTGCGAGCATGTTCCAGTGCCGTCGAAGACGCAGCAACTCGCTCGAGCACGCGCACGGCGAGGGGCCGGGCGCATACTGCCAGGTTCTGCGCGCGCACGGAGGCCAGTGCCCAGCGGAGGACGTCGACGCGACCTGCGTGCTCCGCTTGATCTGATCTTGCGATATCTGGGCGCATCGCCGCCTGCGTGTGCTCGCGACACGCGCGTCGCATTGACCTCGCGGACTCGGCGCCTTTGACTCGTCCGGCCTCTCGCTCAGAAATGGGAGCCGGATCGCTTGATCCGCCTCTTCGTGAACTTTCGCGCCGCACCGTTGACTTGTTCACACTTTGACAACGTGGCAGCCTTGGAAGGGGACGTCAAGGTCAAGGACGAGACCCTCTCTCTCTCTCTCCCTCTCTGTCTTGCTCACCTCATCCCCCACCGAGGACGCAATCAGTCAGCCCGGCCCCACTTTTCGATCCCCTCACTCTCCGTCGAGTCGGCCCTCCGGATCCCCCCTCATCCTCCTCGACGCACCGCTGCAGCACGCTCTCCACTACGCCTCTCGACTCTGCCACGCTTCCCGGCCGACCGCTCAACACCGCTCGCCATGCTCTCGCGCTTCTCCTCGCCTCAAGTTTCTGTGACCCTGTCACAGGACATCTACTTTGTGCACGCTCTCGAAGGAGCCTTTCCCGTGCGTCGTTTCCGCCTCTGCAGGCAGTGCTCTGGCGCGCGCTGACCCCTCGACGCTCACCGCGGCGGCACAGTCTCAAGACCCGGTTGTCCACGGCACCTGCTTGATCAAGCTCCCGACTCGCAAGGCAATTCGCCGAGTCAAGGTCATCTTTGAAGGATTGTGCGACGCGACTGGCGGAGCCGGCTGGCCGTACGAGACGTCGTCGGTCCTGTGCAAGTCTCTCGAGCACGACCTCAGGGGCGAGTACTTCGAAGCCGGCAACCACGCCTTCTCCTTCACCTTCATCATTCCGTCGTCGACGCCTGCATCGCAGCGGAGCATCTACGGCCGGACGCGGTACTACGGTCCGTCCAGGGCTGGCTCTTCGTTCCTCCTTCGCTTGACTCACTTCGTGTCTGACCCACCTCGCCCGTCGCGCGCAGTCAAAGCGCTCGTCGACTTTGACGGCATGCTCAGCAACTCTGTCTTGTCACCGCCTGTGGCACTGTGGGTGTCCGCCAACCCGTCACCGCCGGGCGAGATTCCTTTCCCCACCGACCTCTCTTTCCAGCACTTCTCTTCAGAGCTCGGGGTGCGCCGCTTCTTCCCCTCTCAGACATTGCTCTGAACTCGAGGCTTACAAGTTCTCGTGTGCACAGCCTGTCGGCGTCGGCATCTCGTCGCCACACCTCACTGTCGCCGCGCTGTGCAACATCCGACTCTCGCTTCTTGGCCCGCCGCAGCCCGTGACCATCGTCTCCGTCGTCGGGACCATCACTCAAACCTTCGAGGTCCACTACAAGGACGGCAGCGTCGCTCGGCCGAAGCCCACGTGCGTCAGAGAGCGGCTCCGCTTGCGCGCTTCGACAGAGCTAACAACGTTCGAGCGCCTCTGCAGGGTTTTCAAGATGAAGAAGGTCGACCACAGGGCGAGCCCATCGCTCACTGTGCCCATACACAATCCGGCAACATGCTCCGTACTGCCTGGGCCGGTCGATGCGATCCCTGGCCAGGACATGCAGCCTCTGCCGGACAAGTTGTCCTTCCGCCCCGTCTCCGACTGCTGCGCCATCCACCCCGACGTCGACGTACCCGACCCGTCGCCGCTCGTCCGCCTCGCTGCAGGGCAGGAGTTCCACCACTCGCGCATCTGCCGGGTCCCGACCGACGACTACGTGCGCCCCTCTACGCTCGAGGGCTCGCCCAAGACGGTCATTCGCGTCGCGCACAAGCTCAGTGTCGAGGTGCGGTACCGCAAAGACGGCGACACCGAGGACATGATCCTGACAATGGGCAAGCCCGTCGTCATCACGTCCTGGTGCGCACACCTTTCCCTTCCCTTTTCTGCGCCCTTGGCCTGCTGCTCACAGAGCCTGTCACTCGGCGCAGCTGCTGCCTCGTCGACTCGCTCACCCTCCCGGCCTACCGCGCCGACAAGCCCTGCGAGACCGTCGTCCAGCCGCTCGAGGCGCGCTGCGCCTGCAACATGTCGCTCAAGGAGTGCCTCGACCGCGACGGCGTCCTACTGCAGGTGCGTCCTCCTCTCACTCCGTGCTCTACACATCGTGCTCTCGCTGACGATGCTTCTGTTGCGCAGCGCGCCGGCATTCTCGATCCGCCCTCTTCCGAAGCGCGCTTCCTCGGCGTCGGGAGGGACGACAAGTCACCCGCCTACTCGAGCGAAGGCACCGACTACGTCTCCTCCGTACCGTTCCAGCGCCGCGGGACGTCCGACAGCGGGTTCCAGGATGGAGGGACATAGCTGGGTGTGGCTGAAGGCAAGCGCGGGTAAGGGAGCCAAGTGGTCGCTGTGGTGAAAATACGTGTCGTTTAAGAGTCCTCGTTTGTACTCCGTAGCCTTCGTTCCGTCCGTCTGGCAGTGTAGTCGTCCATTCGTGCCCACGGACCTCGTGCTCTCAAGCCTCGCCTCGACTGCGTCTCCCTTCTTTCGTCGGTAATCCTCCGCCTTTTCCGCCGCGACGCGTTCAGCCGCGCTGCATTGCTGGTGAAAGGAAAGAGAGATCGACGTAGACTCGGTACAGCCGGACGCGATCTGTTTCGCTACGGGCGCCTTCTCCCCTAATCTCGCTGCTCTAGGCGTCCGCCGTGGCCTGGACCGTCTCTCCCTGCACCGTGCTGGCGTCGTCACCCTCAAAGAACTGCATGTTGCGGTAGTAAGTCGAGCAGTCGGCAGTTGCGGCGTAGTCCTCAGTACTGCCGCCGAAGAAGGCTGCGCAGAGAGATGTCAGTCATTCGGGGGAGGGCGGGAGCGAGAAGGGTATAGAGCAGAGCGACGTCCCGCACGTCAGCAGACTGCAAAAAGCCCATAAAGCAGCGACAGAGAGAGAGAAAAGGGCGCACTCGAAAATATAAAGGCGTTGAGCGAGACGGACGCGTTTGTCCTGAAGACGACGTCTTCTCGATACAGCGTCTGCGTCTCGCCGGCATAGACAGCAAGGACGCCGTTCGCCTGCCCGCTCGGGCCTGGATCCGAGTTGAGGACGGCGACCTGCGTGACGGTATTCCACCTGGACTTGGCAGGACAGGTGAGCGGCCGCGCTCGACGGTGAGGGGCGCGAAAGCCTGAACGCACTTGCCAGCCTCGAAGACAAAGCTGCCGCGGTCGATGCTGACTGCGCCGTGCAGACAGTGTCAGCGCAGAGCGAGGGACGAGACCCACTCCAGACGCTAGAAGCCCACCGCCGTCTTGACCATGACACATGTAGCTCGACTTGTCCTCCTTCTCGCTGCATTGGCCGTCGTAGGTCGGAATATAAGCATAGACTGCAAAGGAGAGAGCAGGTCAGCCACGCCGAGTCACGCTCGGAAGAAGGAGGGAGTCACACCCTCTCCGTCCCCCGCCGCTCGCCACATGACTGCCGGCACCGAAGAGCAGAACATCAGCTATACTGTAAGGCAACGTTAAAGAGGCCGAGTCGGGATAGAGACGAACGCCGCGTGGAAAAGCACGATTCACTCGCTCGCCCTCCCGTGCAGCCCGACTCGCTGTCGCCTCCAAAAAGGCCGGGCAGCTTACCCCCCTTGACAAAGTCGAAACCGGCACTGAAGCCCACCTGTAGGAGGGATCGTAAGCCCTTGCTTTTTGAGGACGAGGACAAGGACAGGATACGCACCTCGTAGCTGACGATGGCCCTCTGCTTCGACTTGCCAAAGACCGCCATCTGCATGTTGCCCACCCCTGCGACGACGTCCTTGGCACCGCTGTAGCTCCCCTTGGGGTAGTCCACCTCGAGGACGAGCCCGCCGCCGCCTTCGAGCGGGTCCTCGACGAACGAGAGCGGGCCCGAGCCCTTCTTGACGGACCACGCTTCTTGTATGTACGAATTGGCGGCGGAAGAGGACGGAAGGGCAGAGCTGGGCATGGGGAGCGACGAGACGGCGGCTGGGGTCATCGAGAAGGACGAGGCCAGGGCGGCGAGGAAGTCGGTAGGGATGGACGTCGCGGCCGGGGCGCCAGAGAGGGCGACACTCGATGCCGGCTTCTTCGTGCCTGTCAGGCGACAGTGTGAGCGATGTCCCCTCGTCTGTCGAAGGTGGCCCGAGAAACGCACTGGTCCCGCTCGTCGCGCCGTCTGCGGTGCCGCCTCCCTCCTCAACCTTTCCTTCGGTCCGCTCGAAGACGAAGACGGCGAGACCCCCAGCAACCGCGACGATGAGCACGAGCAAGAGGCACGACAGGGGGGAGATGCCGGTGCGCGAAGGCTGCACTCGACGAGGTCAGCCCGTGCGCATCCACAAGAGAGTCAGGGTCGCAGCGCACCTCTTCCTCGTCCGACTCGTCTGCCTCACTGTCGTTCGACGATCCGCTTGAGCTCGAGGAGGATGACGAAGGTCGCCGACCCAGGCGCGAACGGTGCCGCACGCGCCTCCGTCCGTCGCTGCTGCTGCTGCTGCTGGAGCCACTGCTGCTCGCGCTGCTGCTGGACGAGGTCGAGTCGTCATGCGACATGCGGCAAACGGGAGCATCGAGTAAGCGGAAAAAGCAAGGAACGAGCAAAGACACGGACGGGCGCCGGGCAGGAGGACGATCCGGACACTCCGCGGCAGGCGTCCGTCCGGACTCTCCTGCAGGGGCGCGAGCGAGATCAGGAGGCGCGTGCCCGCAAGACGGGTTTGACGGCGAGTGATTGCGAGTGCTGTTGCAGTGCTAGACGAAGGGGTTACAGTGGCAAATGGCGCCGCGGACGCCGAACGAGAGGAACGAGCCGACGGCGAGGCCGGACGTGAGGTAAAAGGCGAGGCAGGTGGCGGCGACCTGCGGGCGAGTCCCGAATCAGCTTCAGACTTTAGCGCGCGCGCCATGGCCAGCGGACGCACCTCGACTTCGTCTTGCTCGAGCGAAGGCTCTACCACGCTGGCGAGCATGATGAGGGTCGAGAAGTAGCCGTTCGTCACGGCAAAGACGAGCATGATGGCGAAGAACGCTGCGAGAGGGAAGCCGTGTGAGTGCAGCACGCCGCCGAGGCAAGGAGAGCGACGAACCGAGATCAGAGTGGATGATGGCGCGGCCCTCGCCGCCGGCCGTCTGGTTGCACATGAGGAAGAGCGGCTGCGCGGCTCGCTCAACGTCAGCAGCGGTTCCTTTGGGGAAAGGAACGTCACACGCACCACAAAGACAACCCTTCCGATGCTGCAGGCCATCAGCGCCTTCCAGTTGGTCCACGCGAGCTTGTCCCACTGCGGCAGGACGCGTCCGAGCCAGTCGCCCCCCGCAAAGACGGCGAACCCGAGCGGTACGAAGAGCTCGGAGCGCTGCAAGATGCGTGCGTCGGGATCGTCGCTCTTGACCGAGACGATGGTTGACGTGATCGAGGGGAAGACGGCGAGCGTGATGCCGAAGACGAGGAACATGGCGACGCCGAGGTGGCGCACCTTGCGCTCGACAACGCGCAGCGACACGCCTGAGTCCGAAGAGGACGACGCGTCCTTGGGCTTGTTCGGCTGGGCGTCCGAGTCGAACGAGGCGCGGATGACGAGGCGGTAGAGCGGGAGGCGGATGAGGACGATGTAGCACACGAACGACGCGGCCGCGAACAGTCCGACGGTGAGGAAGAAGGTGAAGGCAGATTGCCGAACTGGCTCGGGCGGTGCTGCAGCAGCGCGGGCGACGAGGAGAGGATTGCCGAGCAGCGAGGTGAAGGTCGAGTTGTCCTCGATGAGGACGAGGTCGTGCGAGGGCTCCTTTGGCGCATTCTTGACGGCGCCATAAGCCGCCACGAACTGGATCATGGCGACTGCGAAGCCGATGGCGCCTTGGCCCGACAGGATCTGGTTGAGGTACGACGGGCCAAACGAAGCGCTGAGGGCCACGACGGCGTTCTGTAGGTACGACGCCGACGCCGCCAGGATGATCGACGACACGATGAGGAAGGCGAAGAAGAGGGCTGGGGGAATCTTTTTGACCTTGGTCGAGATGATGAAGAGGGCGAGGTTTGCTGCCAGGACAAGGATGCTCCAGCTGATCCGCCGCGACAGGTCCGCCTGCGAGCAAGCTGATGAGCCTGAGGTGCTAGGTGAATCAACGCAGAGACGACGTACCTTGCCCTGCGTAGCGTTCGCGTGTGCGAGGAAGACGAGGTTGGCAGTTGTGAACGTCAAGGCGTTGAAGCTCGCAAAGCTGGCCTCGAAGGGCGACCCAGCGAGTCGCGCGCCGTAGTACGACCCAGCGACGATGGTCGTGTTCCAGCTGAGGAGGATGCACGCGCCCAGGACCTGCCGGGCGGATTGAGCGTGAGTGAAATCCGGCAGAGAGCGAGAAAGGAGGAAGCGCTCAAGGAGGAAGCGCTCTACGCACGAAGAAGATGCCCTGCGCGAGCCAGACCTCAAGTCTGCGGACTTTGGTCTCGCCGTCTTCGCCCTCGTCCCATCGTCGTCGCGGCTTTGCGCCGTTGCGGCTCGCTCGCTCTCCTGTTCGTTCACCCTCGTCGCTGGACCCGCCGTCCTGGCCCTCGGCGCTCTCGTCGGCCATCAGCGGGCGGTACTCGTCCTCGATGACCTCTTCTGCCTGATCAGCGTCGAGTTCATCGGCCTCGTGACGCATCCGGTCCGCCGTGTGGAGCTCGTTCGAGAGGGTCGCGCGCGTCTCCTCGGCCGACTCCCGCGCCTTGTGAACGGCGGACGTCAGGGCGGGGCCAAACATGGCAAATTTGGTGCTTCTGCGTGAGCGACAGAGCGGCCTTGGCGATGGCTGGGAGACCGGGAGAAGAGGCTGCGTAAGGTGGAGGTGGGGTCGCGGGAACCGGCGACAGCGAGCGGCGAAGGACGAAGAGCACCGCGTGTGGGCTGGCGTCTCACAGCTCAGGGTTCGACGATGTGCTCGAGCGAGGGGACGCAAGCGATGAGCCTGTGCGAGGACAATGAGCGAAGCCAAGTCCGGATAGCGCTCGCACTCCGCTGGTTCTCCTTCGACTCGTCGCTTGTCTTTACGCATGAGCTGGAGTTGCAAGCTCGGTCTCGTCCGCTCGCTGCTCCTGATACCGAGGTCCGCTTCCGGCTGCGCGCGCCCCCTGCGGGGGCGTCCCACCTGGCCATCGATATCTCGAGTTCTCTCCGTCTCTCACCGCCGCGATTCAGTCAACCGGCCGCGTGGACAGGGGAAGGGGCTCGGTACGACTATCGACTGATGTATGCTCAGGCGGTGGCCCAAGCGACAGCCAAGACGTCTCGTCTCTGGCTCACTCCGAGTCGCCGTCGGCCTCGGTTCGCTGCCCTCCCCAAGCCACCAGGCCCGGCTCGTGCTCCTCTGCATACTCACCCCATTCCACATACACACTCCACTCGAGCACGAGGGACCAGATGCCGTCGAGCAGACATTCGTCGCCCCAACGGTAGAGCTGGTCAGGCTCGGTCGCTCGCAGCGCGCGACGCCCTTCTGCCGCAGACTCGGCCCAGCTGAATCCGCAGAATACGAACTGGACTTCTGTGCTGGTCGACTCGCGCAGGACGAGGATGTTGTCGAGGCGGGGCTGTACGTGTCCCACGTCGAGCGAATGAAGGCGGTGGAGGTGGCGAAACGACGAGCTCAGCTGCGCTCGAGACGCGCATGCGTCAGTCCGAGTCGCACTGAGGCAGAGAGGTGGGCGTACCACGTTGTAGGCGTCCTCGACGGACGACAGGTTCCGCTTCTCCCGCTTGCAAAAATCGGCGATCGACTCGGCCGTGCGGCTGAGGTCCTCAAGCACGACGCCGGTGACGACGTCACCCCACGGCATTTCGAAGGAATACGCGCCGTAGCAATACGCGACGTCGCGGCCTTGCGTCGGGCGGCGGGCGGCGTACCTGCGTCCGCGAGCCAGGGTGTGAGCTCCAGGTGAGCTCGTCTTCTCTCTCGCTCATTCACCGCCGACGACCGGCGCCGACGCACGCTTGAAGCTCCGACGACACACGCCGTCCGACCGGACGCCATGTGTCGCGGTAGTCGTGTGGCAAAGGCCATTGAGCGTCGGCGAACAGCTTCAGCACGACGCGCCCGACTGCCCGCCCGCCCACTTGGG
>SOZI01000108.1:14691-65288 GCA_006352295.1 Rhodotorula diobovata | reverse complement strand
TGGGGGAAGAGGGCCGAGGGGACGCACCGAGCATGAGCGTTTCGGGGAAGAGGGGCGCGAGCGAGATGGACAAGCCGCCAAAGCCGCAGCCGACGTCGGCAAACTCGACCTTCTTGCCCTTGAGCGACGGGCTGCCCTCTCCTTCACTCGGAGGAGGCGCAAAGTAGGTTGGGAAGTGGGTCGACCAGTCCATCTGCGCGGGCGATGGGGGGTACTCGAGGTGGTGGATGCTGAGCGGGTTGGCGTGGGCGCGCTGCCGGTAGAAGCGTTTCTGTTTGCAGGTGATGCAGGGTGTCAGCTCATCAGTCGCTGTGCCAAGTGTGCTTGATCGTGTGGGCCTGCAGCACCCATTGTCGAGTCCGCGCAGGGACGGCGAACGGCCGACGAGGGCGAGGTCGAGATCGCCTCACGAGGCACTGAGGCAAAGTGCGCATGCCCTAGTGACATGTCGCCGTAGCGCGTCGCGCGGCACAAGCATTTCGTGCGAGCTGTGCGAGGCGGACGAGGAGGTGAGGAGCGAGAGAACACACCCTGGGCATGCCAACCTCGTAAGTGGCAGCGCCCGCGAGGAGCGAAGCGTCCACCTTGGTCTTAGGGACGGCCTTCTGGTTCTTTTTGCGGCCCATCGTGGCTCGCTGGGTGAGGATGAGAGGGTGAGGGGAGGGAGAGAACTCTCATCGGTGCGCTGGTCCTCTTGCCGCGCACTGTCGATCAACCTGTCGCTCGCTCTGCTCGCGCGTTGCTCTGAGCAGTGCATGCTCACTCGAATCCTGCTGCCGTTCCCCTCCTGACTGCCTCGTCCACTCGCTGTCGCGTCCCGAGCTCGTCGCGCTGGCGAGCTGTCCCACCCACCTCCCACGGTCCTCGCGCCAGCCCCGTCGCTCCAGCATGCGCAGCGCAGTACTCATGACGGTCAAGAAGGAGCATTAGATGGAGTCGCAACGACAAGAAGGAACGAACAAGAGCGCGATGAGGAGAATTGGTGCCCAGGAGGACAGCGGGAAGGGTCGACTGAGAGGGGCGCAGGAAGGGTCTGTGATGCGGGAAGGCTCCGAAACGGGGACAGGGAGGTCGAGTGGTACAGCGGTAGGCGGGTGCGGAGGGGGGCGAAGACGCGACCCCTTCTCACGCGTTGACGGCAGCGAGCGGCGGCCCCGACCCCTTCGCCCCGCTCGCTGCGCCCCTCTGCTTCTTGACAAGCTTGCTCCCTCCGCGCTCCTTGCTCGCCTCGCGCGAAGAGGGGGGAGGCGAGAGCGGCGAGGAAGGGCAGTTGGCGGGGACGAGGTCGGAGCACTTGATGTGCGTGGAAAAGCTGTGCGTCAGACGCGACGGTGGTCAGTCCGCCTCTCGACTGTTGCGACAGGGACAGGGAAGAGGCTACCACACGCACCCGCAGTCGTCGCAGGACAGGAACGCCTTCATGATCCCAAACTTCTTCTCGCACAGGCCGCACCTGCCCGTCCCCGGCGCGCCCGCCTGCGCGCCCGGTCCCGGCTCGAGGCGCCCGCCGAGGTCCCAACTTGCCCTCTTGCCCTGCGCGACGGCGGCACTTTGTAGCTGAGCGAGCGACTGTGGCTGGGGCGAGTAGGGGGCGAACGAGCCGAAGAAGCGCTGCAGGCCGGGCCTTCACGTGGTGGCCAGAGGGTCAGCGGGAGCTGTCGAGACTGGCAGAGCGGGAGAGGGAACGCACTTGATGAGCGAGAAGCGGTGGGGTGCGTCCAGCGCCGCTTCTTGGAGAATCGTCGGTGGACCCTGGATTGTCGAGTGGAAGACGTCGTCCTCCTCGTCCTCCTCCACGTTGCACTCCTTCGCACCCGCGCTCGCAATAACGAGAGGCTCTTTGTCCTCGTCCGAGTGTCCGACGACAGCGTTCGCGATCGACAGCGTCGACGTCCTCGCCGTCAAGAACGACTCGGCACCCTGGGCGTTGCCGCCACTGCCGCCGCTGCCCTCCGAGCGCGGCGGCGAGCCCTGCTGCGGAGTCGGCGCAATGACCGTCGCCGTGCTCTCGTCGTCGTCCTCTCCCTTGGCCGCGCGCCTCGTCGCCGCGATCCAGCTCGGCGGGAGGCTCGGCAGGCTGTCGGGTGCGTCGTCGACTCCGCCGCCGCCGGGGAGGGTGCTCCCGCTGCTGCTCGCCAGGCGGCCGTACGCCCCGAAGCGGCTCCCGGCTGCTCCACCGCCACCGAGGAGCTTGCTCGGCTTGACGACGCTCGTCGAGTACTCCTCGTCAGAAGCGTCGGCCTCGTTGTGGTCGACGCGGCCGCGAGCAGCGGCCATGTACGCCGAGTCGGGGCGCATGTCGAGCGAGTCGATTGGGACGTCGGCGTCCGCAAGGGCGAGCAGCACCTCGCTGTCCTCGTCGTCCGAGTAGGTCGACTCCTCGTGAGCGCGAGCGTGACCAAACTCGATGCTCGACGGGATCGACGCCGAGAAGCTTCGCCCGCTCGCAGCTCCGGTCGTGGGCGGCGCGCCTCCGACGAAGCTGCTCCCGAGCTGGAGGTTGACCTGCCCCTCGAAGCTAGGTAGGCGCGGCGCCGAAGGGCGGGTCGTCCCGCGTCCGCCACCGACGGCGCCGTAGCCTTTGCCCGACCCGCGCTTGGTCGTCCCAGCGTACGAGATGCTGCCAACGTTGGCAGCGACGGAACCCCTCCTCTTCGTCGTCGCGAGGCGGCCACGCGTGTGTGCGTCCTCGTCCCCAAGACCGCGCGCGTCGAGGTCGAGCACCTCTTGCTCGACATCCCTCAGGCGGCGCAGGATGGCCTTCGTGTCGGGGCGCTTCGCCGGATTGACGTCGCAGCACTCGAGGGCGAGCTCGACGAACGAGCGCGGGCAGTTGGACGAGACTGATCCCCACACCTCGTCGTGCGACATGCCGTAGTCCGGCAGCTGCCGCACGAACGTGTGGTTCGACGCGAGCTGGCGTGACGCGATTTCGACGAAGAGGACGCCAAGGCTGAAGATGTCGGTCTTGAGGTCGAACGCCTCGCCGAGGAGGATCTCGGGCGACATGTCTGCGGGAGAGTATCGAGGCGGGTGAGTGTCAGTATGCGCTCGCCCACTCGTGGCGTATCGCGATCTGCTGAAGACAGTTTGTGAAAGAAGTGCGACGCACAACCGTCCGTCCCGCAGTAGGTCAACCGCCTCCACGCCTCGTCCTCCTTCCCCCCGCCCGGCGCCACACGCGCCAGGCCAAAATCGCACGCCTTGAGCCGCTCGTTGCTCGTCACGAGTAGATTCTCGCCCTTGAGGTCGCGGTGCATGCAGTTGTTCGAGTGCAGGTACGCGAGTGCGCGGGCGATGTCGACGGCGAACGAGATGCGGAGACGCCAAGGCAAGGGGAGGGTGCGGTCGAGGATGTACTGCCGGAGGTTGCCGCGCGGGAGGAACTCGCTGATGATGAGGATCCGTGGGCGGTCAGGGATCGTGGAGTCGGCTGAAGGAGGTGCGCTGTGTGCGGGTCGCGTCGAGCGTGAGTGAGGGGCCCGGCGAGCGCGTCCACGATCGACTCAGCGTGTCAGAGGCTCGGGAGAGAGGCGAAGACGCACAGCGAGAGAGCGAGGTACTGGACGATATTGGGGTGTCGCGCTTGCTGCATGAGCGTGATCTCGCGTTGGAGGTATTTCTCGACTGCGTGGCGCAAGCAGGCTCAGCGGGTGTCCCGTCCTGTGCCAGTTCCTCCCAGCGTACCATCGTACTCTGTGCTCGGCAGCACTTCCTTGATGGCGACCTGCGGGCGGTTGCGTCAGCGCAGGTCCGCTGGTCTCGGGCGAAGCTGGACGCACCTCGATGCCCAGGTACTCTCCCTTGTACACGCAGCCGAACGAGCCTTTGCCTAGTCGAATCCACGTGCTGTGGCGCGAAAGGAGGGTGAGCGGAGTCGAGTGCGTCAGCGAGAAAGCCCTGAAAGGGCGGCATCTGAGCCTGGCAAGAGCTCCCTGGCCCACGCAGGGTGAAAGGACCGCCACGCGCCCAGGCGAGGCGGCTCGAGAGCAGCGCGAGGAGCGACCGCACGGGCAACCTTCTCCTAAGACCCGGTGACGACCCGGGGGAGGCGGACGCACCTCTCTGGGCTCAGGTCGGCGTACTGGATCTTGTCGAAGCGCTCCGGTGGTTGACCCTCGTTGCGCTGCTGTGACATGGCAGTGGGTCGTTATCGGTCGAGTGTGGCCAAAGAGGGTGGACCAAGGGTGGACGGTCGCTGGAAGGGGGAGAGGCGCGAGCGGGTGGGCTTCGGCGAGCGCGGTGACAGGGAGGTGACGCAGCCTTCGGGATGGCCCGCAGGGCAGGAAGCTGGCAGTGGCAAACAGCAAGCCGAGCGTGCGTGCGTGCGTGCAGGCGGAGGGACAGGCGAGTAGCAGTTCACGAGGAGCGAGCGGGAAGACAGGAGAGCAGTCTGATCGGTTCCGTCGCTCAACAGGAGGTGGGTGCGCTCAGGAGGCACTCGCGAGTCTCACCTTTAGCCAGCGCAGACGGCGTTGGCGCGTGGTACAGTGCCTGCGATGCCCTCGTGAGCGTGTGAAGGAAGGATGGAAGGGAGGAACCGGTCTACGTAAAGGTGCCCCGCTTGCCGCTTGCGACCGCCGGCCGCTGTTGGGCCCAAGTTGGGCCGCCGCACGAGCTCGATCTTCGGTCTCCAGCGTTAACCAAGCCGTGACAACGCTTCCGTGTGGCAAAAGGAGGTCAGCACGCCGTGCGGGCAGTGCTGATGTGCCCCGGAGGAGGTGACCGCAAAAAGTTGATGATGTCTGTGAGATTCGAACTCACGCCCTTTCGGACTAGCGGGTCACGCTCTTGCGAGCTTCACCTTAAGCTAGCGCCTTAGACCGCTCGGCCAAAACACCTTAGTTGTGGCAAGAGGCCCGTGCAGCCCGTAGAAGTAAGGCGTTGTCGCTTGGACCCCCTCCTTCCTCGCCCGCGGCGGCTCCCCTCCAGCCGAGCGGCCCGTGATCTTCGTCCCGCCGCCCACCTCGGACCACGGGTGCCTTCGATAGTCAGTGTTTGCCCTTGCACGCGTCGGCGGGCACCGTTTTCCGCGGACTCACGAGTCGCCGCGCAGGACTCGCGGAGGCGCGCAACGGCAGGGCGCTCGCTTCAGAAGCAGGACGCGCAGTCTTTCAGCTTGTTGGCGTGTAACTAGCTATGTAGCACCGCGCGACGCAGATTGCGATCTGCCGATCCTGCGAATGCGAGCAGGGAGAGCGGGGGCACGCGTCGACCGTTGACATCCCACCGGTCCGGCATGCTCGCTTCCTCATGCCAACGCGCTCTTTCGGGCGAGTCCCCGTGCGCGTTGGGCAGGCAGCACCTTCGGGCAGCGGGGCGCGGAAGTGCACGCTCCCCCCTCAACGGACCGAGAGCCGGGTCCTCCTCTCTCTCTCTCTCTCTCTCTCCTCCCGACGCGTCCCTCTCGCTTCTCCCCTCTCGCCTCTTGCGCTTTCCCCTTGGCCGAACGCTGGCGTCGGTGCTATGCTTTCCCTTTCCCGCCGTGCCGTTCTTCTCGTCGCGGGCATGGCCCTCTTCCCGGGCGCGCAGGTCGCGCTCGTCGAGGCTCACATGGTCCGTCTCGACGCGTTTCCTCGATCCAGACGCGTCCCAAGCTGACTTTCAGCATCTAACACAGTCCTCTTGGTGCGTGCTCGCCGTCGCGCCCGCCACTGCGACCCCGTCCTTGTCCTCGAGGCATGGGCCTCGCGCACGGTACCCGACCCACTCTCGCTGACACGTCTCTTGCGGCCCCCGCAGGCTCCCTTCGATGTACGGCGTCGGTGCCGACTTTGCATACGATGCTGGTGACCCGGTGACCCCGATCGGACCCGGCGTCGAAAAGCAGGACGACTGGTGGTTCCGGTGAGTGGCCTCCTCTTAAAGCCGCTCGCGCCCGGACGCACCGCTGACTCGTCGGCCTCATACAGCGGACCGGAATATCGCGCGCTGAAGCCGCAGG
This sequence comes from Rhodotorula diobovata, assembly GCA_006352295.1. Classification (NCBI taxonomy): domain Eukaryota; kingdom Fungi; phylum Basidiomycota; class Microbotryomycetes; order Sporidiobolales; family Sporidiobolaceae; genus Rhodotorula; species Rhodotorula diobovata. Next base: position 59,344 of record SOZI01000108.1, on the reverse strand, counting down.
ACGGCGCAGTGACGGACCTTCCCGCCGGCGGGAGCATCGAGATTGAGATTGCGTGCCAGTGCGTCCCATGTCCGCGGCTCATTGCGGTCCTCCCGTGCACGTTGAGAGCTGATCAAGACCGTTCTCGCCGGGCACAGCGTCGCATGGACGTCGTACGGCATCCACCCGACCGACCCGGCTTCGGAGCTCTCCGCCTGCCCAGACAACTACGGTGCGCTCGCCCTCGACTGCACCGATTCCCTGGCGACGAGCTGACGACGCGTTGCACTCTCCCAGGCGCCTACCATGCTGGCGACCCGGCCGGCCCGCTCGACGACTCGCTCGTCTCGGGCTGCGCGCTCGCCATTGCCGACAAGGACGACATCGAAAAGGTCGGCTGGGACGACCTCGCCGTGTTCAGTGTCAACCACAACTGCGTCAGGCAGAAGGTGACGACCTTTGAGGTGCGTGACACGCGTCGAGACTTTAGGGAGGAGAAGAGGCCCGTGAACTCACCACCGTCCGCTTTATCGCAGGTGCCGGAGCGCATGCCGTCGTGCACGGGCGACAAGTGTGTTTGTGCATGGTGTGTCCGTGTCTGCTGTCGTGCTTGACTTGACAGCGTGCTGACAGACACGTCTTCCTCCACAGGCTGTGGTCCGTTTTCCTTCGCACGTCCTTCAAACCCCGGCTGGCAGTGGCTGACGCGCGCTCTTCTCTCTCCACAGGCTTGCAAACAACGGCACGGCCAACTTTTACATGAGTGCGTTCTCGCACGTCTTCAAGGTATCGCTGCGTGTCAGCGCTGACCCCTTCCTCTGCAGCTGCCTTCGACTGCCGCATCACCGATGTCGACGAATCGCTCGCACGCCCCATCCTGCCCGTCATCGACCCCGTTTACTGTGCACCCGATGACTCGACGTGCGAGCTCGCGGTCGGTGCGAAGCGTCCTCTCTACGCTTACAACCAGCCAACGAACGTCGTGTGGGAGGGCAACGACGCTCGTCCGGGCTACCACGCATCTTGGTCTTTCCCAATCGACGGCGCACAGACCGACATCTTTGACTTGGCCGCTGCGCCAAGTACCACGACGAGCGAGGCCCCCGTCGTCTCGAGCACGACGCGCTCCGCCGCCACCACCTCGTCGCACGCTCGTCCGCGCACGTCGACGGAAGCTGTCCCGACTGTCTTGTACGCCGTCACGCTTCCTCATCGATGCTGCACTCTCTCTGACCCTGCCCTTCGACATTCCCAGGACGACTTCCTCGACGACGCGGTCCCACAGTGACCACCACACGGTGAAGACGACGACGACGAGCAGGTGAGCCCGAAACTCCGCACGGCCGTACACACTGTGCTGATCTCTGATTCCTTCAGCGCATCCGCCTCCACCGCGACGACGAGCGCTCGCACGACGGACGCACGCACCTCGTCGGCGTCTTCGTCGAGCGGCACCTCTTCCTCGGGCTCTGAATCTCTTTCTACATCTGCGCCTTCCTTGCCGGCCAACGACGCACCACCTCGACACAGCCGGTCCGCCTCTGGTCGCAAGAGCTCGATGCGCCAAGCCGCCGACAGCGCGCCGACCCCGTCGACCTCCTCTCGCTCGTCCAGCTCGCACGCCCACGCCGCTCGCCCCGGCCTGTACAAGCACCACCGCGGCAGCAAACATCACGCCGTCCACTTCCACGGGCACAGCCACCCGCTCATTGACGTGCTCGAGGCGGTCAACAGCACCCTGGCGGACGCGGTCGAGGGTCTGGAGGTGGGCGACGCGGCAAAGCTCGAGCTGCACATCCTCGAGCGCCGTGCAGAGACGAGCCACGGGCTCCGGAGTGGTGGTGTCGCGGCTTCCCTAGCGGGAGCGTCTTTCGTCCTTTCTGTCGCGCTGTGCGCCCTCTTGTAGACCCTTCATCCCTCCCTCGTGTGACGCCGTCACGCCAGTCGCGACGCCGCAGACCACCCACCCTTGCCGATGTTGTATCTGCCGCGAGTTTATCGCCACCTTGCACAGCTCTCTGACACGCGAGAGCAGAGACAAGGGGAGGGGTGGCTTGCCCGCTTCGTTCGCGCGTGTCTATGCTAAGTCGCCGCTCCTTCTATGCCCCACTTCCCGACTGCCTCCATCGCGCCCTTCCCACCCCTAGCGACCGCCTCGTCGCCGACCAGCTCGCCAATCATCTCCCACGGGTCGCGCCCGCCGCCCCACCTCAGCACCCCCTGCTTGAGCTCCTCGCCCCGCTCGCGGCTCAGCGGGTCGGCCGCGAATTTCTCGGCAAAGACGTGCGCCGCGATGGCGCGGTCAAAGAGGTACGAGTAGTACGTCGCGCCGTACCCGAACAGGTGGCCAAACTGGGTCTGCCACGCGGTGCCCTCGGCGTAGGGGACGACGTGGTACCGCGCCTGCGTCTGCGCGAGGAGCGCCGTCGAGTCGAACTTGCCTGCGCCTGCCCCGGCTGCGTCGGCGACGGACGACGAGTGGTACGCCTGGTCGAGGGCGGCCATCATGACCTGGGACGATGTCTCGAGCGCAGAGAAGCGCGAACGCTCCTTGAGCAGCGACGCAAAGATGGGTTGCGGGAGGGCGTGCCCCGTGTTGTAGTGTCGCGCAGAGAGGGCAATGACGTCGGGGGACGAGACAAAGTGCTCCATGAGGACCGAGGGGAACTCGACAAAGTCAGTCGCGCAGCGCGTGCCTGCGACGTTGTGGTACTCGCTGCGGCCGATCATGGCTGCGGGTGTGCAGGCACTGTCAGCTCATGCGAGGTCCTGAAGAGGGAATGAGAGCGAGCTCACAGTGGATGGCGTGCCCCATCTCGTGGTGCAGCGTCTCGACCTCGTGCCACTGTAGGAAGGCCGGCCTCCCCGCCGCTTCGCTCGATCCAAACGCGCACACGAGCACGACGACCGGCTCCTGGTGGCGGCCTTCGCGGCCCCTCCACTCGACGGGCTCGACCTCGAGCAGCCCCTCGAGGTCGGCGCGCTCGACGCGCACGCCGTCAATCTCGGCCCACGAGCGCCCCTCGGCCGAGAAGTCGGCGTCGGCATCGTCGTCGTCGACGCGGCGCGAGCAGCGAACCGTGTAGTGCGCCGCGCCGGGCGCCTTGCCCTCTCGCGCGGCGAGGTCACAGAAGATGGTGCCGATGCGGCCCTCGTCCTCGTCGACGACGCGGAGCTTGCGCACCCCGGGAGCCCACACCTCGCCGTCGCGCACGTCCTCAACCTCGAAGCGGATGCCGTACAGCGCCGTGAAGAGGCGCGACAGGCCCGAGAAGACGGTCCCGACCGAGAAGAAGGGCGAGATGTCCGGGAGGGGACTCGCAGACTGACCCGCGGCGGCAAGGTCCGTGTAGAAGTCGCGGTCCCAAGCATCGATGACGCTCGCGTCGCCCCGGCCGCGTCCGCCTCCGCCGCCCGTCCGCGCGAGGTGCGCCGCCTTGGCCTGCCGGAGCACCTGCAAGTCCTGCTGCGCAAGCGGGCGGTTGTGCCTCTCGAGCGCATCGAGGAACCCCTGCACTGCCTCGGGCGTCTGCGCCATCTTGTCCTCGAGCGCGACGTCGGCCCAGCTGCTGCGCCCGACGAGGCGCGCGAGCTTGCCCCGCGCGAGGAGCAACTCGTCGAGCGTCTCGACGTGCGAGGCCGGCGCGGCGTGTGCCGCGACGTACAGCTCGCGTCGCACAGAGGCGTCCGGGTGGTGCCGCGCGAGGACGCGGCCCTCCCAGCTCGAGGGGTCGACGAACGCGTCCTGCTGCGACTCGGGCGCGTCGCCCATGAGCCGCCGCGTCATGCTCGCTCCGAAAGCCTTGTTGAGGTCGGGGCGCGACACCTTGACGGGCTCGCGCACGTCGGGGTCGGCCGCGTTCTGGAGAAAGCGGCGGCCGAGCTGAAGGATGGCGGTCGACAGCGACACAAACTCGGCGCGCTGCTGCGGCGGGAGGTGGATGCCCGACTTCTCAAAGTCGCGCAGGAACGGGGTTGCAACGGCGTACGCGGCGAAGAGAGCGGGCGACTTGGTCGGCGTTTCGGGCGGAAGCATGGAGTGCAGCGTTTTGAGGCCCTGCGTTGCCGGAGATCAGCGAGTTGCCCGCGCGCACACCCCTTCTACGGATCGTTGCGCGCACCTCGTACAGACCAACGTGGGTGTTGAGCTCGTTCATGTACTCGCACAGCTCCTCGTACGCCGCGTTGGCGCCGTCGACCCACCGCGGGTCCGGGTGCACGTTCCTGACGAGCTCTGCGAGGTCGATGACGCCGCACAAGAGGTCGCTCAGGCGGTCGAGGTTCTTGACCATGGCGAGGAAGGCGCGCTCTGCCTCTGCGAGCGACTGCGGCGGCGGCGAGGGGCGGCACAGCCGGTCGACGAGGACTTTCGCGCGCAGGGTCGTGCGGTACGCGAGGATCGGGAAGTCTTCGGGAGTCTTGAGAGCTGGCTGGCCGAACAGACCCGTCGGTGCGACGGACGAAGGCGAGGCGGTGAAGTCGGACGACGGGGTGTCGAACGCCTGCAGCAGGACCTTGTCGGTCGGCGGCTGTTGCGCCTTGGCGGCAGCGTGCTCTCGCCTACTTGCTGAGCTGGTGAAGCCGCACGAACACGCTGGTGCGATTCGGGTTGCCTTGGACGTGGCGGAGGCGACCGGCCGTGAGGTAGGCGGAGGGCCGACTCGCCGTGTCGCTGCGCGGCGAAGGGCAGATCGCAGCATCCTGTGGGGGCAGTACCCGTCAGTGACAACGTCTTGCGCTGCCTGCTCAGGCAGCGAAGAGTGCGAGGGTCGGGCTGTGGCTGTGGCTGTGGTCGGGTCGGGGAGTGGACCCCACTCCGGCTCATGCTCGAGCGAGACAGAGGGGCGTACCTTGTGACGAACTCGATCAGACGAACCTGAGCAGGTGCAGGCGCACAAGGACTGGCGAAGGAGAGAGCGGAGAACAGGGCAAGAGCGACCCAAGGTCAACGCGACGGCAACGAACGAGGCGGCCATTCGCTCGCGACGACGCCAATTACTCGACAATGCTCGGAGAAGAGCGCAAGGGAGCTCTGACAGATGTCACGAGTCGGGGCATGGGCGGCCCGCAGACATGCGACGGCGGCCTCCCTACGCTCGAGGTCAGGTTGACTTTGGGCTGCGGGCCGCGCTTTCCTCGCCTCAAGCCGTCGAGGGGCACGATCCCCGGCGGTGCCACACGGCTCTCCAGCCGCTCCTCGCTCTCGCACGACATCCACCCGAGGCCAGAGCAGTGAGGCCAACGAAAGGTGGTATTCCTCTCGCGGACGCCCTCGGGAGTTCGCCAAAGCCCCGACGCCCCCCCCTTCTGCCATGGAACAACAAACAGAGCTTCCTCCTCGCCCAAACAAAGGTCGTTGTGTGGGTGGGCGAAGTGGTTTACTCCTCGTCGTCCTCGGCCTCGTCGTCGCCGCCCTGCGCAGCCGCGGCCGCCTTGGCGCGCTTGCGCTTGACGCGGCCGGCACGGGCACCACCGTACGGCGAGGTGAGCGAGAAGTCGATGTGCTGTGTGTGGTGTCAAACACGTGGTGGTGGCGGGGGTGGTGGTGGAGGTCGACGATGTGGTGGAGGCGCGTCGAGCGGGACGAGGTGAGGTGGAGCGGAAGGAGGGTCGAGGGTGGACGGGTAGGCGAGGCGGAGCGGAGGGGGCAAGAGGTCAACACGCTGCGCTGCGTTGCAACGACAGATCATGACGGGCAAGTGTGCGCACCTTCTGCGAGTCAAGGCGGACGACGAACGACGGGACGTTGACGATCTGCTTGCCGACGCTGCGCGCGCAAAGGACCGGCCAGGTCAGCACCGCCATCACGATCTCCCTCACCTCCCTGCGGGACAGCACCGGACGCACCGGATGTGGCGCTGGCGGATGAGGACGCGAGCGTGGTGGATCGACTTGGCAAGGCCGCTCTTGAAGACCTGGGTCTGGAGGCGGCGCTCGAGGAAGTCCTCAACCTTGAGGGCGAGAACGTAATCGAGGCGCATGCGCTGCTCGTCGAGGACACCGATGCGGATCAGGCTGTGGGTGGGTGAGCTGTCAGCCGGGTGGTCCGACGCGAGCGAGGTGGGGGGGGGGGGCAGACGAGACGCACCGACGGATGAGGGCGTTGCCCTCGAAGAGACGCTTCGGGTCCTTCTCGTCGAGCTTGAGGAGCTCACGAGCCGCACGACGGATCTTGGAGAGGATGAGGGCGATCCTCCAGATCTCGTGCTTGTTCTTGAGGCCGTACTCACCAGCGAGCTTGAGCTCGGCGTCAAGGCGCGCCGACTCGAACGGACGGCGGGGGACCTGTGGGTGAGAAGACGCGCAGGGTCAGCTTTGTCGTCCTGGTGTACGCTAGTGGGCTGCATCGGCCGAGGCGGCGCAGACACGAGGTGCGTGAGGCAGCGCGGGGGCGAGCGGCGGGTGCGGGGGACAGGTCGCTGGGCGGTCGACGAGGCACCGCGCGAGTGCCTGCGCCCGCCCTGGACGCATTCGAGCAAGTCCCGACCGTTCTGCAACCTCGCCAGAAGCGCCTGCGCCGCCGACCCGCCGCCTCTCGGTGCGCCGCCTTTTTTCGCCCGCCCAGCCTAGCCCGCCCTCGACACCTCAGGGAACCGTCACGACGCGGTCGTCCGTGTCGGAGACGGCGAGAAAGGGCGTGGCGGGCAATGTACGGGGCAGGCGAGGGCTGAGGGGAGGGGGGAGGCGGTGGTCGCGGAGTGCTCGAGGGTCGCCTCGACGACGACGACAACGACGACGACGGCGGCGCCGGCGACTCACTTTGTAGACCTTCGAGACGCTCCTGTGAGAGCAGACAATGTCAGCTACATCAAGCAGAGCAGGCAAGAGACGCACCTCGGTGCGATAGCCATGGCGACGACAAAGACGAGGGAGAGAGGAAGAGGTTTGCCGCGGCGCGCGCTGCGAGCTCCAAGCTTCGGCCCGTCGTCTCGTCCTCTAGCTCGCGTCTCTCGCTCCTCTGGGAGCACTTTCCCTGGCCGAGCGGCATCTGCACCATCCTTATGCTCCGTGAGGGACTCGGTGGAGCTCGACTCGCACCTGGGTTCGCTGTACGAGTGCGTCCCTCGCTCTCTCAACTCGTGGCTTCGCATCCCCTCGCACTTGCTTAGCTGACTCAGTGCCCGCCCATTCACACAGATCTGCAGCACTATGCATCGACGACAACTGCCGAATGTGCGAGCGCCATTCGGTGGACGCGGTAGCGGCGGTCCGACACGAGGTGAAGGTGCTCGCGAGCGCCTTTCCCGTCTCTCGCGACCGCCGGAGAGGGTCGCACGTACTGCAGAGTACCAGGTAGCTGCATACACCCGATCCGGAAAGCAGCCAACGACTCGAGGCGCGCTGCGAGTCGCGCCCGACGGATTCGCTCGAGCCTCGCCGTCCCCTCCTTCCTCCTTCCTCCTTCCTGGACGCAACCTCTCGCGCCGCCTGTGTCGTCGCAGCTCCCGACGCGCAGGCTCTCCAGCACGTCCCCCCCACCACCCGGGCTGCACCGCACCGCACCGCACCCGGCCTCGCCGTCCCCTCCGCTCGACATCGGCCTGATCCTCCTTGCCTAAGCACTGCATTTGCCCGGCACTGCGGTCACTTGCGCTTGTGTGAATGGCAGGGCAAGTCTGATCTGCAGGCATCTGGCTGGAGCCGCCACATGAGGGACGGGCGAGGCGACACTTTCGAGCACCGCGGGCGAGGAAGTCGACCTGCTGCTTCTCGACGTTCCTCCAGCCGAGCTGGCGAGGGTGGCCGCCTGAGTTCATTTGTGTTTGTGCCTGAGGCGGGGCTTGTGTCTGTCAGGCGAAGTCGTGAGGGTCGAAGCCGACGCTCCCAAGCCGCGGCGAAGGAGGGGACGCTGCCGTGGGCAAAAGCGCGAGCCCCCGACCATTCAACACAGACAGTGCGGACAGACAGAATGACGCACGAGGGGTCGTGGAGCCAGGCAAGCGCCTCCGGGCTGTGGTCTTCGGCGGGCATCCTCGAGGGGCGGCTTGGCGGCCCAGTAGCGCATCCTCTCGCGAGCTTCCTCGGCCTCCTCGATCGAGTCTCCCACATACAATGGACCGAGTCAGACGCAGAAAGGTACAGGAGAGAGGGAGGGTGACGACGCACGGAACCGCCGGGCCTGAGCGCGACGGAGCGGGGCAGAGCAGTCCTCGCTTCGGCACGCCCCACTCCCTGCGCAACGCAGCGAGGTGGTAAGCGGCTCGGGGACGCAGAGAGGTTGTCACAATGAGCTCGTGGCAAGCGACCAAGGAAGGACAGGCGGGGAGAGCGAGACGAAAACGCCCGAGATAACCCAGCCAAAGTCGGTTCGGGCGGCCTGCTGCTGCTCCTCGTTGATTGCTGAGGTGGCGGTCCTGCGACAGCCAGAGCGCAGGCTTGAGCTCGTGGCGTGGTGAGCGGGATCCCTGTGAGCAGTTGGCGAGCGGGCACGCGCGGGTTAGTCAGTGGGTGCCACAGAGTGGGAGCTGAGCGCGCCGTTCGAAACGGAGTCGGACATGCGGTCAAGGGGTCTCAAGGTGGTAAAGCAGGGCAGCGAGGCGATGGCAGGAAAGAGCTCGGCCAGGGAAGGCGGGCGGGCGAGTTGCGAGGGACTCGCGCGGGACAAGGCCGTTCGACGGAGCCCGATCAAGCGCAGAGTGCTGCTCATACGGTCACTCGGAGCGAGAATCCGAGCGCTTTGGTATAGCGCGAGCCAAAGATGAGTGAGGGGGGGGGGCGGGAGGGAAAGAGGAGGAGCCGCGCGGGGGAGACGAGGCTTGTGCGTGCGAGGAACGCGCGAGCCGACTAGCTTGCATTGCGAGGCAACCAGCAAAGATACAAGGAGGTCAAGTCACACCCGTGAGAGCGTCGCTTGCCCCTCGGCGGAGTCAAGCGCCTCGCCGCCCGCGCCGTGAAGCCGTGCGCGCGTGCAGCCCCGGCTATTCATCGCCTCCTCGCTTCGAAAGCCACCATTAGAGGAACCGGGGCGCAGCTTGCAAGTGTGGAGATGGCTGACCCCGGCTCGCGAGGGCCGCTCGAGGTCGTGCAGGCGTCAACCTCCTCGCTGCAGACCCCTCAAGCCTCCTGCGCCGCTCATCAGCAGCAGTCGCGCTTTGCTCGCGCGCAAGCAGGCCCGGCCGGGCACAGCACGATCATCGAGGGGAGTGACCACGCGGCTCGGGCCACAAGCAGCGGTTCTTGACAAGCAGCGCCGACCCGCTCGCACGAAGGTGGTGGACGGCGCGGAAAACTTTCCCTGCCATGCCCCGAGCAAGGAGCGGCTGGGCTAGCTGCGCGGCTACGCTGCGTTGATCAAGCTGCTCTGGCGAGCCTGCCCTGTGCACTCAAGCGGGGCGAGAGACGGGTCGAGCGGGGGGCCGGAGGAGGTGAGGTGGAAGAAAGGAGCTGCAGAGATCAGCGACGACAACACGGAGAGGCGCGCTCGCAAGACGCGGCTGGCTGAGAGACCTCTGGCTAGGGCTCGAGAGGATCACAGGAAGCACACGAGGAGAAGAAGCGCGTGGGTGACAAGCGGGGACGCCGTTGAGTGGCCACGGTGCACGCGCACGCCCGCTTGGTCGCCTGTCCTCCTCCTCTCAGAGCTCTCGCTGAGCCAGAGTGCACAGGGACCACACGCGTGCACAAGCTACATCAGCTCACAGCTCTCAACCCCCCACCACCACCCAGTCGCCCCTGGCTCCAGAGCGGCAGAGCATCCACCCCCTCCCCCCTCTCTCTCTCCCCCTCGCCCCCCTCGCCATGCCCGCCGCGCCCACGTCGCAGGCGCAGGCCGCGCAGAACAAGGCAGCCAAGAAGCGCAAAAACAAGAACCGCAAGAAGGGCCAAGCCGACGCAGCGTCGGGCGACCTCGACGCGGCCGACTTGAGCGACGACGGCGGCTTGGTCGCCTCGCACGACGACTCGCTCGCCGCTCTCGACCCGGCCGACCCGCAGCTGCACCACCAAGGCCAGCAGCAGCAGCAGCAGCAACATCAGCAGCAGCAGCAGGGTCAGCACGGGCAGCAGCAGGGGCAGTACTCGTACCTCCACCCGTCGGCCACCCCGTCCGACTTGCTCTCGACCGCGAGCGACCTGTACCGCCAGATCGAGGCAGCCGCCGCCTCGGCTCTGTCGTCCCACCCTTCGTTCGCCGCCAGCTTCCCTCAGTCCGCGGCCAACGGCGCGTCCCCTGGGGCAGCCCAGGGACAGGGCGGCGCGGGAGCAGGGGCACCGGGAGGTCAGGCGGCAGGCACCGCCGCAACCGCTGCCGACGAGGCCTACTGGACGTCGCTCCCTCAGCACCTCCGCCAGTTCATCCGCTCGGCCCTCCCGCTCGCCGCAGGGTGGACCACCGGACCCAACGGCCAGCCCGTCCCCGCGGCGGGCGCAGGCGCCAACGGCGCGACGGGCGCCATCCCGCTCGCCGGCGGTGTCGCCGCTGCCGCCGCAGGTGCAGGTGCCGGTGGTGCACTCCCGCCCTTGACGCACGACCAGCTCTCGAACGCCGCCGCGCAGCTCGCGCAGATGGTGCAGTCCAACTGGGGCCAGCTTGGCCTCGGCCCCATCCCTCCCGCACCAGGGTCCGCGCCTGCGCCCAACGGCACCGCGCCCGCCCAGCACCAGCCGCAGCAGCAGCAGCAGCCTGCCGCCGCCGCGACCATCAGCCTCGGCTCGTTCCCCGTCGGCATGCCCACGCGGGAGCAGATGGAGGAGGCCATCGGCACGCTCGGCGGGCAGTTTGCCGGCGGCGAGTTCACCTGGGGTGACCTCGGCGGCGCCGCGCGCGCCTTCCCGCCTGTCGCAGCGCCGGGCAAGGCGCAGCAGCAGCACGCGGCGACGGCCCAGGTGCAGCCCCTCGACGACGGCGCTGTCCTCGACGAGACCGAAGACGAGGACGCCGGTGCCGACGCGCCTTCTTCCGCTTCCAACAAGAAGAAGAACAAGAAGAAGAAGCGCAAGGAGCGTGAGCGCGCGGCGGCAGCCGCGGCCGAGGCGCAGGCGGCGGCGGAAGCTGCCGCTCACGCCCAGGCGCAGGAGGCTGCGGCGCAGGCGCAGGCCCAAGCGCAGGCTGCCGCTGCTGCCCAGGCGCACGCGCAGGCTCAGGCGCAAGCCCAGGCAAAGGCAGCTGCGGCGCTCCCCCACGCAGCCAAGACGCCTGCCCCGCCCGGCGCGTACCCGTCCGCCTCGCCCGCGCACACGCCCGTCGCACGCACGGGGGCCTCTCCCGCGGTGCACACGCACAGTCACCACCAGGGCGGCAACACGAATGCCAATGCGCAGGCGGGCCCGTCGAGCGAGCGGGACCGGATCCGCGACTTCTGGCTCGGGCTCAAGGAGCAGGACCGGAGGGCCCTGGTCAAGGTTGAGAAGGAGGCGGTGCTCAAGAAGATGAAGCAGGCCATGAGTGGCGCGGCGGGCGGGCAGGGTGCGTGCAGCTGTGGCGTCTGTGGGCGCAAGCGGTGCGTCTCCCCCGTTCCTCTCTTCCTCAGCGCAAGACAGGAGGCTGACGGCGCTTGTCGCGCAACAGGACGGCGATCGAGTCCGAGTTGTCGTCGCTGTACGACGCGTACTACGACGAGCTCGAATCGTACGCCCTCCACCAGCAGCGGTACGCGTCGCTGCCGCCCGGCACGATCCCTCCTCCGCCCGGACCAGGACCCTTCCCCGGCTCTGTCGACGCTTCTGCGATCCCGCCGACGCCACCAGCCGACCCAAACGCGGCCGCCGCGACCGCCAAAGCGCAGCGTGGCCGCGTCGTCAAGCCGACGCGGGACCACAAGAACGTCCGCCCCGCGGCGAAGAAGGCCGCGCCTCCGCCAGCCAAGCCCCCTACCGCCGCTGCCGTCCCGCCCGTTCCGCCCGTGCCCGCAGCGGGCCACCACACGCACGGTCACACGCACGCGCACCACGGGCACACGCACGCCAACCCGGGGCACGGCGAGCCCGGGCACACGCACTCGCCGAGCTGTCCGCACCATCCGCACCACCACGGCGCGGCGGGCAACGGCAACAACGACCGGCAGAAGAACAAGGCGGCCGTGGTGCACCCCGAGGAGCCGGACGAGGACGAGTTCGACGACGACGAGGAGGGCGAGTACGACGAGGACGACGAAGAGGACGGGGACGAGGATGGCGAGGGAGAGTACGATGACGATGAAGAGGACGAGGAGGAGGTGCGTCTCTTTGTTCCCCTCTTGGGCTCAGTCCGACCCCCGACGAGGCTGACCGTTGCTTTCCTCGCCCGCGTCTGCATTCACGCGTGCAGTACGACGACGAGGACTCGCTCGCACCCGAGGACCAGCCCGCGCCGACACGCAAGTCGCGTCGCGGCGGTGCCGACGGCGAAGGCGACTTCTTCGGGTTCGGCCGCAGCCTCACCGTCAAGGGTCAGCCTTCCCCTCTCGTCCTCTCTCTCCTCGAGACGTGTCACCTGAGCTGACGCGCGTTTCTCGTGTTGCGCGTCCTTGCAGAAGGAATCCTCACGGTCGCCGACGAGCTGCTGCAGAACAACGGGCAGAAGTTCCTCGAGATGATGGAGCAGCTCGCCGACAAGCGCGTCAGGCGCGACCGCGAGGCCGCCGAGGCGTTTGACGACGAGCGCAACCCCGCTGACGACCGCAGCGACGACGACTACGAGTGCGTCTGGCTCGTCTCGCTCTCTGTCTCCCGAGGACTGTCGAGGTTGGCTGACGCACCAGGCGCGCTTCCACCCTGCAGCGACGATGACGAAGACGTCTCGGACGAGGACGACGAGCCCCTGACGGAGCAAGAGCGCGTCGAGGAAGGCCGGCGCATGTTCCAGATCTTTGCCGCGCGCATGTTCGAGCAGCGCGTCCTGACGGCCTACCGCGAGGAGGTCGCCGCCGAGAAGCAGAACCAGCTCTTGCGCGAGATCGAGGCCGAGCAGCGACTCCAGGAGGAGCGCGAGGCCAAGAAGGCCAAGGAGGCGCAGAAGAAGAAGGACAAGAAGAAGTACGTCCTGCTTTGCCATCTCGCTCCTTGCGTCGCTTGCCCGGGACTGACCTTTGCCGCTATCCCCTGCACAGGGCCGAGAAGCTCAAGAAGGAGGAGGAGCGCCTGCGCAAGGAGGCCGAGCGTGAAGCCGCCGAGCTCGCCGCCAAGCAGGCCGAAGAGGCTCGCCTCGAGGCCGAGCGGCAGCGCAACGAGGAGCAGCGGCAGAAGCGCGAGGCCGAGCGACGCGCGCGCGACGAGGAGAAGGCTCGCCGCGAGGAACGTGCCCGGCAACAGCGCGAGGACGAGCGCCTCAAGAAGGAGGAGAAGGCGCGCCTTGCGCGCGAGGCAAAGGTCAAGGCCGAGCAGGAGGCGCGCGAGAAGAAGGCCCGCGACGACGCCGAGCGCAAGGCGCGCGCAGAGGCCGAGCGCAAGGAGCGCGAGGAGCGCGAACAGCGCGAGCGCGAGGACCGGGAGCGCAAGGCGCGCGAGGCGGCTGAGCGCAAGGCCAAGGACGAGAAGGAGCGTGCCGAGCGCGCTGCTGCTGCCGCACGAGCCAAGCAGCAGCAGCAACAGCAGCAACAGCAGGCCGCCGCAGCTGCTGCCGCTGCCGCTGCTGCCGCCGCCGCCGCGACGCCCAAGTCGCCCGTCAACCAGCGCGCCGCTCCTCCCTCGGGTCGCCAGCAGCAGCAGCCACAGCAGCAGCAATCGATCCCGGGTCTGCCCAAGCTGCCCGTGTCGATGACCAAGCCGTCGCCACCGCTTGGTCCCGGCGCAGGACGTCAGCAACCGTCGTCGTTCCCGCACGGCGCCATGCCTCGCCAGCCGTCGATGTCGGGCCCGCCCCCGCAGTCGCACCCGCACCAGCAGGCTCCTCCTCTGCCATCTCAGCAGCAGCCTCAGCGCCAGCCCAGCCTCCACGGCCAGCAGCAGTTGCCGCCGTTCGCTCAGCAACAGCAGCAGCGCAACCCGTCGCAGCCGAATGGCATGGGACCGGGTCCTCAGCAGCGCATGTTCTCGCCGCCGCCTCCACCGCCGATGAACCTGGGCCACCCACAGCAGCAGCAGGCGTTTGGCAACATCGGCATGCCCTCGTCGTCGGCTTCGTTCATGTCGCCTCCGCCGCAGCAGGGCGGTCCGCAGATCTCGCCCAGCCTCGGCCGCGGCGGTACCCCGATTGGCCCTCCTCCTCCCGGCGCTCCGTCCCAGGCCTCGTCGTCTTCGCCCAGCGTCCGCTCGCCGCAGCCCAACGGCCTGTCACTCGGCCCGTCGCCGCTCGCGCCGCCGCCCTCGTCGCAGCAAGGCCTCACGAGCCCGCGCCCGGTCAACGTCGCGCCCATCGGCAGCGCGATTGGTCGCCCGCCGTCGACCGTGTCCTCGAGCGCGCGCTCGTCGTCCCCGCCTCGCATCTTCGGCTCGTCGGCCCTGCATGAGGACGACGAGATCGTGGTGCCTCCTCCTCGGGCGTCCATCTCGAACGCGTCGTCTGCGCCCATCGGCAGCGGTGTCTCTGCGCCTCCTGCGTCGTCGTCCATCTCGGGTGGCGGCTCGGTCGACTGGGCGTCGCCCTTCTCGTCCGGCGGTGGGTCCATCTGGGGCGCGCAGCCGGCGCAGCCCCCGGTGCCGACGCTCGACCGCCAGTCGATCCTGCGCGACCGGAGCCGCGTCGCGTTCCTCAAGCTGCACGAGCTCGGCCAGACGCAGCTCGACGCGCCCATGCCCGTCGACGACATCTACAAGGCGATCCTCGTCCTGTGGCCGTCAGACGCCGCGGCCGTCACGCTGCACGAGCTCGTCGAGTCGATGCTCGAGCCGCCCAATGGCGTGACGCGCACGGGCGTCTTCACCTTCTCGACCGTCGGCGAGCAGGTCTTTGCCAAGTGGACCCCGTCTTGAAGGCGCCACGACCTCGCTCGCTCCTCCCCCATCGCTTGTGGCTCTCGTCCCCCTCCCCTCCCTTGTCTCCCCTCTCCTCCCTTCTCAACCTGCGCAATCCCAGAGTCGTTCTTCTGTACGCTGCGAGAGGCATCGAGTCTTTCGTGTGGAGAACAGTCTTGGGTGGGAGAGAGCGACTCCCCACAGCCGCCGCCGACGCAAGTTGGGACGAGAGGGCGAGGTGGGCCTTGCCGTCTGCTCCTCACCTTCCCGGGCCTCTGCGTTGTGTACCAGTTTGGCGAGCAAGGCGGCGAGCCTGCTCAAACGTCCAGGCGCTCACACCAAGCCCACCAACACCCGGACTCTTCCTCGGCCTCGCATTCGCCGTCCGTCGTTCGGCAACCTCGGCGCTCGCTCCCTTGAACGGCATCGCGAGTAGCCTGCGCGTGTCAGGACAGCACAGGCTGAACTGTGGAGGAGACTGCGCTCCACCCTCAAGCCGTGCGTGACCCCCCTACCGTGCGATGGCCTCGCGAACTCACCGTACCGGGAGCCCTCCCAGCGTCAAATCGCGTCACCCAACAAGCCTCGCTGGCAGCTCGCGAGCCACTCGCAACCTACCTGAGTGGCGAGCAGGCTCGACTGGCCCTTCACCTGACCCGCCCACCTCCTCCCGCCTTCATCCAACTCCTCGGCACCGCTCCCGTCGTTGCGCCCCCGTCCGACCTCCGCCTGACGCGGACCTCGCTTGACGGCGATCGAGGCGCACATGTCGGCAGTCAGCATCGCTGTGGCAGCGCCCTCGAGCCACCCCAACGACCCGCCTTCGGCTGACGGCCCCTCCCCGACCGCCTCGACCTCGAAGCACCCCTTCGACCCGTCCTCGTCCGGGCCCTCCCTCCCCTCCACCTTTGTCCCCAATCAAGCGCGGCACTTGCGTCGCCCGAGCCGCGCCGAGCGCTACGAGGCCATCGTCTCGAGCGCGCGCGAGGTCCTCGCGAGGGGGAGCCGGCGCTCGTCCCTTGAGGGAGTCGGGCTCGGTCTGTCGAGCTCCGGGACAAGCAGCAGCCGCGAGGGTAAGAGGCGGAGCAGGCTGGAGGAGGTTGCGGCGGAAGCGGTGGATAGGAACGAGTGGGAGGACACGGTGCGGAGCTTGCTCAGGGTCGTGGACGGCATGGTGCGCTCGCACTGTCCTTCCCTCGGCCCACAGGCGCCCGTCAGGGGGATTGACCTCTCGCTTCCCACAGTCACATCAGCTGGCGACCCACGACGACCTCGCCGCGCAACTCAAGATCGCCCAGTCGAACCTGGCGCTCGCTGAGACGCACAGCGAGTTCCTCGAGGACACGCTGCGACGGCGCGAGTCGCTCTCGTCCGGCTCGCACGCCATGGCCCCACACCACTCGGGTCCGGGTACGCAGCGGCGAGGGAGCGCCGACACGAACGAGTCGGGCGGACTCGGTGGGCTGTTTGGCCTGGGCCTGTCGGGCGATGCTGAGGCGAACGGGGGCGCCAAGAGCTTCTTCCGCTTGCCTTCGAAGCGCAAGCCGACGCCCAGCAACTCCTCGTCCAACTCGATGCCGGCGCCGAACTCGCGCGGGTTGCGCTCTGTCGCCTCGTCGCCGCTCCTCAAAGACGCGTCCCCGAACCCTGCCTCCCCAACCGACCAACCTCGCTTCTCCACATCCACCTTCTCCTCCATCGACGAGTCATCACTGTCGGTGCCCGTCAATGGCGGCGGCAACTCGCCGACCTTCTCGCGCGAGCTCTTTGCGCTGCAGACGCAGGTGTCGAGCCTCGAGACAGAGTGCGCCGCCCTGCGGAGCAACAATGGGAGCCTCAAGCGCAGCAACGAGACGCTCGTCGGCAAGTGCGCCGAACTCGAGAAGACGACCGAGGACCTCATGAGCGAGCTCGAGAACCTCAGCGTCGAGCTCTTCTCCGAGGCCAACACCCTGGTGCGTCCCCACCAGCTTCCAGTACGCTGTCCGTTCGCTGACACAGTGCTGCGACAGGTTGCGGACGAGCGCAAGGCCCGAGCGAAGGCGGACGAGGAGGTCGAGCGGCTCCAGGCCGAGGTCGACTCGCTCAACTTGCAGCTTTCGGCACTCCGCCTCGAGCTCGCCCACCGCCCCTCGATCCACGACATCGCCTCGCCCGCCCTCCCCGCCTTGCCACACTCTGCACCTACGACACCTGCCCTCTCCATGTCGTCCGACTCGCTCCAGCCCTACTCGGCCTCTCCCGACCGCATGCCTGCTCCCGCACGAGCCGACACTGATCGTGAGCGACCTGTCTCGGCAGCGACCGGCCGGCGCTGGTTCCCGTTCAGCCGCGCGTCGAACGTCGGCGAGGCTCCAGCAGCCGCCCCTCCACACTCGACGTCTGCCCCGCCGAGCACCCTGCAGGCACCCGTCATGGCCCGTGGGGACTCTGGCTCGTCGCACGTGTCGGACACGAGCGCGACGAGCTTCTTCTCGACGCGCTCGGGACCGGCACGCTCTGCGTCGTCGGCACACGAGCGGTCCCCCGTCATGCCCGCCGAGGTGCAGCGGCGCGCGACGGCGCCGACTGCCAAGGGCAAGGAGAAGGCGCGTGAGCTCGACCTCGGGATCCGCGTCCCTTCGAGTGCGGGAGGTGAGTGGATGGCGAGGACCGAGTCGGACGGAGGGACGACGGTCGGCGCCAAGACTCCCGGCACGGCCGTCGACCCGCACAAGTCGCTCGATGCGGCCATGCAGCAACCGCTGTCCCCCAATTCACGGTCTCCCGGGCTCAAACCCAGCGCGGCGACCCCTGCACCCGCGTCGCTCCCCTCTTCGACTCTCGCACCCTCTGTCTCGCTGCCGAGCGCACAGGACGACGCGACCCCGATCCCGGACCGCGCGACGCCCGTCTTTGCCGGCCCCAGACTGCGTCCCCCTCGCAGCTCGGACGGGACTGCCGCGCCTCGCCCGCTCGCGATCCACACCAACGTCACGCCGCCCATGCTCGCCGGCGGCTTCTCGCACCCTGTCGACCCGTCACGCATCGGCGGGCCGACCGCGGCGGAGATGACGGCGGCGAGCAAGAGCCCCAAGAGCCCCAACGAGCTGCGGTGGAACAAGGTCGCTGGATCGATCGACTCGAACGGGGCGTCGTCGTCGTCGTCGAGGGCGAGGAGCAACAGTCGCTCGAGCGTGGACCGCGCAGGCGAGGGACGCAGGTGGGACAGGGAGAACTTGCCGCCGAGTCCGGCCCTGCCCGAGGGGTTCGAGCAGCAGCAGCAGCAGCAGCAGGGTCAGCAGCCTTCGGTGCCGGCGCCGGGGCGGCGATCGACCGAGGAGCGTGCAGAGACGGCGGTTCTGCAGGATGCGCCCGTGCCGAGGGTCCAGGTGCCCGCGCCTACCCCGGCGTCGATCACTGCCCGTCTTCGGCTCGACACGTCCATCGTGAGGCTCGGCCCGTCCGTCCCGACATCAGGGTCAAAACCGCAGCGCTCGCCCTCGGCACAAGCTGCAGCATCGCTTGGATCGCGACCGACCCTAACCCGTGCTGCGTCGACGACCGACGCTGTCCCGTTCCCCACGACCGTCTCGACCGCTCAAGCCGCCGCCTCCTCGGGCCCTGCCTCAGCAGCACCGACGACGCGCCCGACTTACCTACGCGCCAACTCGTCGTCGTCGTTGTCGGGCGGACGTGCGGGCGCCGGTGCAGGCGGAGGCGGGGGCATCACCCCCTCGACGTCAGCGTCGTCGCTCGCGTCGCGCTCGTCCGCCTCGAGCGGCGCGGCGCTGCTCTCGCCCGGAGGGGCGAGCTCGAGCAGCGGGCGGGCGCACACTCCGGACGGGACGAGGACGGTCGAGGACCTCGACAACTTGATGCGGAGCATTGTCGAGATGAGCGAGGGCTTGTTCGACAAGGAGGACGAGGAGCGGGACGGGGCGGGCACGGGCACGGGCAAAGGCCTGGCGCAGAACTAGGAGGGCCGTGCGTTCCATGTCTGGACTGGGACCAGCTGCCAGTGCAGCACCATGCTTGGACGACTTGAGTGGCGAGTCGGCGCTGAAGCAGGCTCGAGAGCGTCGGAGCCGTCCGCTCTCTCTCTCTCTCGCTCTTCCGCGGGTCGTTCTGTGGCTTTGACGAGTCGCTCTGTCTGTCTTGTCACGAGCATCGACAAGCCTGCGGAGCCGAACAGAGGAAAGCGGGACCGTTTGGGCAGACGACCTCCTGTCGGCCAGGCCCTGGTGTGCGGACGACAACACGAGCCAGCCGTCACCTCGCCCTCCTCGCTCTCTCGCCGCCCTGGCAACGCAAAGCTACACCTCTACACATACACTCTAGCTGCACATCAGCCGCGCCAAACGCTGCGACCCACGCGACAGCCGGAGCTCCCGTCTCCCTCCTCCCCGCCTCATCACCCCTTTCCGTCAGGCGACCCGTCTACCCCTCGATTCCCGCCAGGCCGAGGACCGTCAAGGACACTCACGCACGTTCAACTCGTACCCGCGCACGACAGGGTAGCTCGACCGGCGCCACTCGCTGTTGCCTGGTCGCTCGAGACCTCCCAAGGCACCCCCCTCTTGCACCGCCGCCCGTCATGACGACCCGCACCGCGAGGAGCGCGGCCAGCAGCGCAGCGTGGGACGACCAAGACGTCTACCTGCACGCACTAAAGGTCGCCGTACTCGAGCACGGCATCGAGCGCGCGGGGCACGCAGCCGCCAACTCGCCCTCGCCCGCGCCGTCAGGCAACGGGCACCCCTCAACCACCCACGCCGCTGCGCTCGTGCGCCCTGCCGCCAAGCCTGCCAGCACTGGGTCGTCCCTGCGACCAGCGGACGGCTGGACGAGCGCGCTGGCGTCCCTTGGCGACGTCTTCAAGGACTCGTCGAGCAGCCGCGACAAGGCGTCGCGCTTCCCCAAGGACTTTGTCAAGGCCCTCGACCGCCGCATGGAGCTCATTGCTCGAGGGGCAGACCCAGCGCACGCCGACCCGCTCTTCCGTCAGACGATCGGGGCGTTCTACACGACGTACGCGCAGCCGAGCTTTCACAAGAAGCTCAAGGACAACCGCCAGATCGAGGAGGTCATCCTCATGTTTGTCACGACGGCGAGCAACGTGCTCAAGAAGCGGCTCGTCGGCGACGACTGGAAGCCTGAGCTCAATGCCCAGGTCGCGCGCTTCACCCGTGTCATCAAGGACACGCTCAAGACGTGCAGCCGCGTCCCGGGCGAGCTTGTCCATCGTCTCGAGACGTACTGCTCCAAGCTCGACAGCGATGCGCCCTTGACCCAGTCGTCGTCGCAGCAGCAGCAGCAAGGCCACGACCGGCACCTGTCCGCCTCGACGACCAACCCGTACCCGTCCTACTCTCCCAGTCTCGGGTCCGCCGCGCCCGCCTCGCCGGCCACTGCGCGACAGAGCTTCGACTACCCGCCTTCCGCAGCACCCGCCGTCGTCAGCCTCGACGATATGCTCCTCGTGCGCGCCATCGGGTCCATCTTTGGCAAGGGCGACGCCGACCTCAAGCGCGACGTCGCTGCGCTCAAGCGCACGTGCACAGAGCAGGTGAGCAGCACACTCACTGGTCTCTTGTCGAGTCTTCACTGACGCCAGGGGGCTGCCACACAGGCCGCGTTCAACGACCTCAAGGCGATCATCAACGCCGTCGCTCAGCTCGCCGTCTCGCCGCCCGCCGCCTCGTCCGCCTCCCAGTTGTCCGGCTCGCATCAGTTCCCCTTCCGCCCCGAGCACTTCGAGTCGGAGGACGCCTTCAGTGCGTGGCGCAAGCAGGAGAACGACGAGCTGCAGGAGCTCCTGCTCGAGATGACGATGCGCAACCCCGAGCTCGTCAAGGGAGGCGGCGGCACCAGTGGCGCTTCGTTGGGCGTCGAGGGACTCCCGACGGACAAGGCGAGTCGGCGAAGCTCGCACAGCTCGCTCGTCATCGTCGGGTCAGACGGCAACACGGTCGAGGCAGAGGACCGCTTTGGCGACTCGGCCTCGTCCTCTTTCGTCTTTGTCCCACCCGACCCTCGCCTGTACTACCGCCGTCTATACACCCTCGCGCTCGAGCACGACTACGCCCTCATGTCGACACTCCCGCCGGACGAAGACGTGTCCCTCACGATCCTCTCGCCGCTGCACGAGCAACTCCTGCGCAACTGCCAGACGCGCTGGCGCATCCCCAACATCACGCGCGCAGCGACGTTCACGGGCCTCATCGCGGGCCTGTACAAGGACCAGGGCGTGCCGGAGGAGTGCGTCGGCGAGGCGCTCGACCTCGTCAGGCGCGAGGAGGACCAGTGGCGCTACTGGCGTTGGCCGACGGCCGACCGGCATCACCTCTTCCGCGCACTGTCGCTCCTCTTCGACACGCTCCTCACCCGGTTCTTCGAGATCTTTCAAGGCCTCCTCGCCCTCCCCTTCGCGTCGGTCCTGCCCCTCCTGCACACGATCCACAGCGACGAGCTCTTTGCTTCGTCGATCGGGTCGCTCCTCCCCGCGACGCTCAGCGAGCTCGAGACGGGCATGCGCAAGTTTGTCGCCATGGCGTTCGAGGAGCGCATGGCCGAGGCCGACTCGAGGGAGAGGAGGAGCGACCTCGACCCGTGGATCGAGATGCTCGCGTGGATCCGCGAAGAGGTCAGGGGCTACGACCGCGCGTTCCCGGAAAAGGTCTGCGAGTGAGTCCAGCTGCCTGCCTCGTCTGTCCTCGACGACCCGCTTGACGACAACTTGGATTTCCTCGCAGGCAAATCGACCCGCCCTCGCTCTTCCTCGCCGTCGGCGCGCCGCTCTTCGTCCAGCACGTGCACCGCTCCCGACTCTCCCTCCACGCCGCGGCGCTGCAGCAGGGGGGGGCCGCGACAGACGAGGACCTCCTCGAACTCTACCACGGCGTGCGCGAGCTCAAGGACCTGCACCGCGCCTTTGTCGCCGAGTGCGTGTTCCTCTTCGAGGTCTAGAGTGGGCGCTGGCGCTGACAACAGGCTCTCCTGCCCAGCGAGCCCCTCGAGATCGACTTTTCGGCCTGGTTCGAGCCGTACGTGCGACGATGGCTCGCCGGGACTGACACGCAGACGAGCGAGTGGGTCAACCGTGCCATCAGCAAGGACAAGGTGCGTGATTGTCTCTCTCTCTCGACCTTACGAACCTGCCTGACGAGGATGTGCGCGCTGCCGCAGTTCGAGCCGGAGGAAACGGCGACACACTCGTCGTCGATCGTCGACCTTATCGACTCGTGCAAGGCGCCCGTCGACTTTATCCTCAGCCTCAAGTGGCCCAACGAGTACGAGAACGCCAAGTTCCTTACGGGCCTGTCACGAGTGCGCCTTGCGTCGCTTCCCTCGTGTGCCCGCTCGCCCGCTCACGTCTCCCTCACAACGCGCGACAGACCATCGCCAAGTCGATCGAGCAGTACGCCAACCAGCTCGAGGCCATGTTTGTCGAGGAGATGTTTCCGCGCAAGGCGAACGAGCCGCCGACGCAGGACGTTGCGCGGCCGTCGGCGTGGCTCACCAAGGCCAAGATGGTCGTCCAGGGCGACAAGAAGATCGAGCCCTTTGTCTTCCAGCCCGCCGTGCGTCTGCTCGATCTCGTCAGACGGTAGGTACGCGAAGCCCCTTCGCTGACCCGCCCGCCCCGTACAAACGCAGAGCTGCATCAAGCTCAACAACATCCAGGCGGCTCGCAAGCTCCTCGACACGATCTACACGACGCTCGACGCCGACAAGGTGTCGCGCATCGTCGAGATCAACACGCCACCGCCCGCGCCTGACGCGACCCAGGCCCCGCCACGCTACCTCTTTACCGTCAAGATCGTCCTGTGTGAGAACCTGTCGCCTCCGTCGGGCAACACGCGCAAGAAGCTCGACCCGTTCCTGATCCTGTCGGACCCGGCCGGGTACCGCGTCGCCAAGACGCGCACGCTGTACGAGACGAACGACCCGCGGTGGGACGAGACGCTCGACGTGTCGGTCAAGGGCGACCTGTGGCTGCGCGCGACCGTGTACAACCGCAACCTGGTCGACCACCACGACCACGTCGGGTGCGCCTACATCCACCTCGACCCGCGCAAGTTCAGCGACTTCCTCGCTCAGGACGTGTGGTTCCGTCTCGAGGACCAGCAGCGCCAGCCGCTCGACGGGAGGCTCTTGCTGCGCATCTCGATGGAGGGCGAGAAGGACGACATTGGGTTCTACTTTGGCCGTGCGTTCCGCAGCTTGAAGCGCGCAGAAGGCGACATGGTCCGCCACATGGTCGACAAGGTGCCGTCCCACTCGCTCTCTCTTCACCTCGCCGTCTCGCCACTGACCGCCACCGGCTCGCGCAGATGACGCCCTTTGTGCGGCACTACGTCTCGCACCAGAACCTGCGCTCGCTCCTCAAGATGGGACCCTACTCGCTCCCCGACCTCGACAAAGTGCGCGGCAACCTCGACAAGGGCGTCCGCAACCTCAACGCCTACGTGCGCGACGCGCTCGCGACCTCGACCGGCGCCGGCGACACGGGGCGGCTCCTGATCCCGCCCGTCGCGGACCCGCACGCGCCGACGCCCGTGACGCTCGAGCGGCTCGAGCAGCGCAAGAAGGGCAAGGGCCCGCTGACGGACCTCGAGATCGAGGACGCGATCGGCGACTTGCTCGACTACTTTGAGGTGACGTTTGCGACGCTCAAGGAGTCGCTCACGCCCGATGGTGCGCCCCCTCGCTGTCCGTCCCGCCGGGCTCCCCCTCGAAACTGACTGTGCCGACCATGCGCGTCCGCAGCGTGGCGGCTCGTGTCGATGCGCCTGTGGAAGGACATCCTGACGCAGATCGAGGGCCTGCTCGTACCGCCCCTGAGCGAGCGGCCCACCGAGATGCGCCCGCTCAGCGAGAAGGAGGTCGACGTCGTGTACAAGTGGCTCGGGGTGCGTCTGCCTCTTCTCTATCCCTGCAAGGCGTCCGTGGCTGAGAGCAGACGCGCACGCTGCAGTTCCTCGTCAACTTTTTTCACGGCGGCGGAGAAGGTGTGCCGCTCGAGGACCTGCGCAACTCGAAGTACCTCGGTGCGGCGCCGCTCCCCCTCTCGATCCTTGTGAGCAGCGGCTGATCGGGCTATGCGCTCTCCACAGAGCTCATCGAGGCGCGCATGTACTACGAGTGGAGCGCGGACGACCTCATGCGCGCGAGCGTCGAGAGCTGTGAGCCCGATCCTCCACCTCCCGGCAACCCAAGCTGACCTGGTGTGACACGCTCCCAGTGCAACGCCAGCTCACGACGCGGTCCAACTCGCTCCTCGGGCGGTCCAAGTCGGTGTACCAGCAGCGCAACCTGGGCACGATCCGGGCGCACAAGATTGAGAAGCAACAGAAAGTGACGAGCTCGGGCGAGATGATCCTGCGCATCCTGCGCATGCAGTACGTCGTCGCCAGTTGAGTCGCTTCTCGGACCAAGCGCTGACTGTCGTGACCCGGTCGCAGCCCGGGGACGAGCGACTTCCTGTCGACCCAGATTGCGTCGATGCACCGGCTGCACGCCGAGCTGGCCAAGAAGCAGCAGCTCAAGTCGCAGCGCGGGTCGCTGCAGCGGTCGAGCGGGGCCAACGGCGGGCTCGCCGGTGCGGGGCGAGGCGCGAGGGGTACCGGTGCGTCGGCGCCGCTGGGGGCCGTGGACGAGTGAGGGCGCGGCGCCGAAGCCGCCGGACGGGCGGCGAGGACCTTAGTTCTTCTGGATCTGTCTCTCTGCTGTCTGTAGCAGGTGGTCGCTGTTGTCGGTTGTAGCCTCTCTGCATCTCTCGCTCGTGGACACTCGTACTTTGAGCGCGCGGGCGACTGCTCGAGGAGGAGGAGGGGAGCGAGACAGAGCGAAAGGACGTGAGAGGTCGTCGCCGGCGGCTTTTGAGCGAGCGTCGCGTGCAATGGCAAGGCTGTACCAGACTGGCCAGACGAGTTGAGGGCCGGGTGACCGTGTCGCAAGGAAGGGCGCGTCGACCTCGAGGACCGGATCGCTTCCCTCGCTGCTCTGCCCCGCTCAAGCTGCGCACAGATGGTCAGTCAGAGCGCATACATCCCTCCCAATGCACACGCTGACCCCTCCCCCCTGCCCTTGACCCGCTCCTGCCGTTCGCTCCCTCTCCCCCTTCCCCCGCTCCCACTCCACGTTACCCTCGTCGCTCCCTCGCTCTCCTCGCCCTCGCCTGGACGTGTGCATGTCCCCGCGGCACGCGCCATCCCTCTGCAGGTCGTCCTCGCCGCAAGCATCGTCACAAAGAGCGGCAAGCGTGAGTTGCGCCGGCTCCCTCGCTCTCTCCATCTGCCGCGACTCCTCAGCGCGCATGCTCAAGGCCCGGCCCCACGCACGCGTGCATGCGACACTGCATTGTACCACCGCGTGCTCGCTGACGCGCTTCAGGTGCCCGGACTCGGTCACTGACCCAACACAACTCGTCGCCGTCCCTCCCCACCCACGCAGCGCTCCTCTCGCGGCAGTTTGTCGGCCTGCCCCGGCCACGCCTCGAGTCGCTCCTGTCGTCCTTCCCGCGTCTCGTCAGCCCGACGAGCGAGCACACGGTCGTCGAAGCTTCGGGCGTCCGCTTCGTCTACACCCCGCTCGAGGACCTCTACGTCCTCCTCATCACCAACACCCAGTCCAACATCCTCCTCGACCTCTCGACCCTCTCGCTCATCACCCGCATCGCCACCGAACTCGGCAGCGGAGGACGCGGCGGAGCCATCGGCGAACTCGATGTCATGCGCGTCAACTTTGAGATCCTCTCGGCGTGGGACGAGGTCATCAGCCTCGGGTGGCGCGAGAACGTCAACCTGCAGCAGGTCCGCAGCATCCTCGAGATGGAGTCGCATGAGGAAAAGATCCAGGAGATCATCGCACGGGTGCGCACCGCCTTCCTCCCCCTCGAATGCCTTCTGGCTGCTACTGCGGAAGGAAAGCTGACAAATCGACTCGGGACGCGCACCACAGAACAAGGAGCACGAGGCAAAGGAGGAGCTCAAGCGCCGCGCACGCCAGCTCGAGACGCAGCGCCGCGAGATGACCCGCCGCGGCCAGAACCCCTACGCCAACCCCGCCGCGCCCACCAGCTACTCTGCCGTCCCCTCGTCCTACAACCCTCCGACGGGCGGTCCTTCGTACTCCAACTCGGCGTACGACGCACCGCCGGCCGCTGCGTCCGCCAAGCCCTTCAAGGGCAAGGGCATGCAGCTCGGCGGCGCAAAGGGCCGCAAGAAGGACGACGACCTCGCGGCGGCGCTTGGTGGGCTCAGCGTCGACGACGCGGACCTCCCGTTGCTGCAACACCAGCAGCACCAGCAGGCGCAGCACGAGGCGCCCCAGCAGCAGCAGCAGCAGCAGTACCAGCCTCCCGCCCCGGCAACGCCTGCAAAGGACGCCAACCCCTTCGGAGACGTCGAGCAGGGAGAGTGCGTCGGCTTGTACCTTCCTCGTCAGCTGGCGACTGCGCGTGTGCTGACACGGAAACCCGTATCCCCCCGCGCAGCGTCCACCTCGTCGTGCGGGAAGCGCTCTCGCTCGCGCTCAATCGCGACGGCGGCATCTCGTCCCTCTCGCTCAAGGGCGACCTCGACCTGCGCATCAACGCTCCGGACTACACGGCGGTTGTCCTGCGGCTGCCGAGCCCCGCCTCGGGCACGTACCCGAAAGCCAACGACCTGCAGTTCAAGACGCACCCCAACGTCGACAAGACGGCGTGGGCGCAGAGGGGCGAGATCCGCCTCAAGGAGGGCAAGAAGGGCTTCCCTGTCGGGCAGGGCCTCGGCGTGCTCAAGTGGCGGATGACCGGGACAGACGAGAGCGTCGTGCCCTTGTCGAGTGTGTCCCCCCGTCCTGTGCACCTCTCCCGACCCGGTCCTGTACTGACGCACCATTTTCGCTCGGTGCGCAGTCAACTGCTGGCCGTCAGCCGACTCTGGCTCGCTCACCGTCAACCTCGAGTACGAGCTCGAGAACCCGGCCCTGTCGCTGCACAACGTCGTCATCTCGATCCCGCTCCCGCCCGGCGCCGACCCGAGCATCTCCGAGGCGCCCGCGCACGGGTCGTACGCCGTCAACCCGCACTCGGGCCACCTCGAGTGGACCCTCGACGAGGTGAGCGCGGCGGCGGGCACCCAGAGCGGCAGCCTCGAGTTTGAGGCCCAGGGCGACGATGCCGACGCGTGCTTCCCCGTCGCGATCGACTTTGTCAGCCAGAAGAGCATGTGCGGCGTCGAGGTGCGTCGTTGGCCCCTTCTTCCCCTTCGTGAGAGTGCTCCGACTGACTGGGCGCTTGATTGACCGGCGACAGGTCCTCGGCGTGTCGAACCCCTCGGCCGACGGCGCCTCGGTCGAGTACTCGCTCGACTCGCTCCTCGGCGTCGATCGCTACGAGGTCGTCTAGACCCTCCACACTGCGCCCTGTGTGCAGGGGTCAGGCTCTTCTTCCCCCCGAACCCCTGCGACCGTCGTCCTCCCCTTCCTGAGTACCTTCTCTGTTTCGCTGCTGCTGCTGCTGGAGGTGGTAGAGAGGGGCGCTGTAACCTGCTGTGCGATACCCTCGATAGTCAGAGCGAGGCGCGTGCGAGCTTTCAAACGCAGCATGAAGAGCGACTGCGCGACGCTCTCGCGAAGAACACCTGTCGACTGTGTACTTCCGGGCCTGTACATGTGAGCGAACCGGTAAAACGGGCATAGGAGCAACGGGGCGGACAGGTGGAAGCAGCGCTGACTTTTTTTGTTACGAAATGTATATGCAAGCTGGTGCACCAGCCAGCATGAAAAGGTGTTTTGGCCGAGCGGTCTAAGGCGCTAGCTTAAGGTGAACCTCGCAAGAGCGTGACCCGCTAGTCCGAAAGGGCGTGAGTTCGAATCTCACAGACATCATTAACTTTTTGCGACGGAACGCAACCGCTCGTTCGAGGCCTGAGCGACGCTCCCGATTCCTTTTGAGTCGCACTCGCACTATGTACATCCGTCGAGCGTCGTCCGCCAAAGTGCCCCAGCCGCGCTCATGAGGACCCGCCAGCACCTTGCTTGCGCCGGCAGGCCTCGTCGACCTCTCGCTTCGCTCGCGCTTCTTTCGACAGCGGCCGGCAGGCCTCGAGATGAGCACACTCGCGTGAGCTCGAAGGAGCCGGAGCGCACGTTTACAAAGGCCAGCCTGCTTCGACGAGACGAGGCGAGGGCGCAGGGACCTCGAGGACTTGCGAAGGTCACCACCGTCCGTCGCGACTCTCGGGGCTGGCTGGGGGAGACGGAGCCAGAGATTCTGCAGGGGAGGAGGCACACACGACGCTTCTACGCAAAGACCCGCGTCCTCTCGAACGTCCCACGCTGCGCCGGCAGGAAGGAGCGCTTGGCGAGCGAGTGCGCGTCCTGAGGCAAGGGCGGGTGAGGGAGGTCGCGCTCGTCCGGCGCGCGGTACAGGGTCTGCAGCGGGACAGGTCAGCGCATGTCTGGGGCACCGTCGACAATTGTAAACGCACGAAGGACTGGTAAAGGGCGAGAGGTCAGCGCAGCATTGACAGGAAGCCGAGAGCTGGAAGGGGCTCACCGACAACCAGTGCTTGAGGTTGTCAAAGAGGTCCCGGTACCTGAGCGCGAGCCGCGCGTGGGAGAGCTCCTCGCGCGTGTGACGGAGCTCCCAGTGAGCCGCCGCATCGGCAAAGGCGGGCGTCAGCTGGCGCTGCCACTTGCTGATGACGGCGTCGCCGTGGCCGATGTGAAGGCTCCTTTCAAGGGCCGCCTTGATCGCCTCGGTGACCGCCGCGTCGACGTCGCGGCACCGTGGCTGCATGTGGCGGGGGGTGCCCAGCTCGTCGCGGCCGGCAGAGATGGCAAGGCGGACCATCATGATGGCCGCGTGGCGGTGCTCCGAGTCCTCTGAGAACGCGGCGCCTGCAACGAGCTGCTCGACGGCGAGCACGTCCCAGTGCTCGAAGCGCTGATCGACTTGGGTGATACTGCGAGCGCGGTCGGGATTGCGGACCGAGGCCTGGCGGGCGCCAGCCAGAGCGCGGCGGTACTCAACCTGGTCCGTGACGAGCTGGACGAGACGATTTGCCTTGAGTGCTGCAGCCTCAAGCCTCGCCTTGTAATCTCCCTCGCAGAAGAGCGCGGGAACGTAGACGAGGGCGGGCCCCTGCATGTGACTGGGAAGTCAGCGCCAGCCTTCTCCAAACCGGAGGCTCGCAGACGCACGGTGAGCGCGACGGGCAGGGAGGCATTCTTGAGGGCGTCTCTCACGCTGTCATGGCCGTCACTCAATGCGAGCGCCGCGAACCCTGGGTGTCAACAAGGGATGAGCGGTTTCGCTGCAGAGAGAGGGGGGCGCGAGAGACGAACCGCCGATAACGAAGTCGAAACGGTCTTTGACGACTGCCTCGTCGCGCTTGCGGAAGGGATTTGACTGCTGGCGCTGGCCCTGGCGCTCATCCGCAAACACGTCGTTGAAGAACTCCTTGACCACCTGCCAGCTCTGCCTGGCGGTCCAGGTCTGTGACGCTGCGGAGGCCATGTCGTGCAGGAGGGTGTGGAGGAAGGAAGAGAAAGACGCCAGAGGAAAAGCTGGCCGCCTGACTGGGGTGCTGCGTCCGTCCGCGGACACGCCGGCATAGGAGTCGCCCCTCCTGTCCCTCGCAGAGTGACGCGACGGACAGGAGACCCCGTCGGTCTCGGCGACAGGAGACTCCGCCTTTCAGGTTTCAGGAGACGGCGAGGGGTCGACCAGCTGCAGGGGGCTGGCTCGGGCTGCTGCGAGACTCGCTGCACAAAGCTGAGGCAAAGCTGTCAAGAGCGTGTGCTGTTTCCGCGCTGACGGGCAAGCCTCGACACGGCGGGCTGGTCGATCGAACAGCGGCGACTCGATGAGGAAGCGCGGAGAGGCGGGGACGTGCGGCCCGTAGGTGCGGGACACCGGCAAGGTAGCCAAGCTCGTTCACCACCGCGGACGATGCGGTGGCGAGCTCCGCGGGGCGGTGAGAGGCAGGTCGTCGAGGCGCCGCGACTCGCCTGTGTGCGCGCGCGGCTCGCTCTCGAACTCGCTCTCGACGCTCGCGCCTCGTCTCTCTCCCTGTCCCTGTCTTCCTCGCGCCCACGATGCCGACAAGCACGAACAAATGACGCCGTCGAGAACTCGTCGCGAATGCCGGCTCAGACGCCTGTCAAATCCCACCTCGCACCGCCCGCCCGGCTCGCGGGCCTGCGCGGCCTCGGGCGGTTCCGCGAGCAGGGCGGGCTGGGACGGTCGCCTCAAACGCCTCCTCGAGTACGTCGGGCGCTCGGACGGGTGGGACCACCCAGACCCGGACAAGGAGCGCTCGTCGCGCCCCCTCGACCACTTTGTCGGGCCGACGGCGAGGCCAACCACGTTCGTCCAGTTCGTGCTCAAGGAGCTGCGCACGTTCCGCCACGAGCAGCACGACAAGGTCGTCGACGTCTACCTGTCGTTCGGCGTCACGGCCGGCGACCTCGACCGCGGCACGCCGTACAAGCGCGTCCAGGAGGTCGAGCTGGTCGAGGCGCTCCTCATTGATCGTCGGCCGCAAGTCGGCCGTCACATTCGGCGGCCTCAAAATTGCGCCCGTCGGCGCCATCGGTAGCGTGCACCTCGTCAAAGGCGTCCTCGACCAGTGCGCCAAGGAACAGTCGCTCGACATCCGCCCGGACGGCTCGAGCCCCCCCCTCCCCGGCAGCTCCCCGTCGGCCATCCTCCTCGCGGCCCAGGCGGTCGACCGCAAGCGCATCTCGGGTAACGCCGACCCGTGCGCGGCCGCACTCGAGTCGGCCCGACAGGACTTCCTCGCGCGAGGAGGGCGAGGGCCAGTCGCACGAGCGCACCGCGCAGCCCGGCATCCAGAACCAGGGCCAGCGCTTCGCGACGACGACCGACGCCGTGGCCGCCAACAAGCCGAGCACTCGCGAGCGTCGCCGTGCGCCCTCGGGATCGAGCGTCGGGAGCGACCGCGAGGAGCGCGAGGGCGGCGAGGGAGGACCCGGCGGCGGCGCGGGGCCAGCGCAAGAAGGGTCGGCTCGACGAGCAGCAGGGCCGCTCCGACCGCGCGTCGGGCTCGTCGACGGGCAAGGGCGCGTCGGCGCAGCCGACGCTGCAGGGCGACCGCAGGTATGGCGTCCCGCTGTCGTTCAACAAGCTCAACAAGGTCAACCAGGACCTCGTCGAGCCGTTCGCCGACTAACCGCACTTTGAATACCTCTGCGGCGCCGTGCAAGGACGCCGCAACAGCGAGGAGGTCGTGCCGGCCATCATCACGCCCGACTCCGTGCGCCACGGCGTCCAGGTCGTCTGCCGGAAGGTCGTCAAGGAGAACAAGTCTGACACGACGTACCTCTGCTCGTTCTCGCTCATCCTCTTTCAACGGGCTCGACACCATGCCAATAACGTGCTCAACGAGCACGACACGGTCCAGCTCATGTGGGACCGCCGCCTCAAGCTCCTCCCTTTCCACGACGACGACAGCGAGCCGGTCACGCGCCGCGGTCGCGCGGTCGCGGCCGCAACGCCGACGCCGACGAGATGACGTGGACCGTCGACGACTTGCTGCGCTGCACGACCAAGGTCGTGCCGGTGCAGAGGGTCGGCGAGTCGGAGGCGGCGGGCAAGAAGAGGGCGGCGGAGAAGGAGGCGGAGCGTGCGGCGGTCGCGCGCGCCTTCTTCGGCGTGACGGGGACCTCGGGCTCCCTCAGTCTCTCTGCGTAGCTTGTCAGTTGCAGCGTAGCTTGCTCGTGCCGAAGCGAGCCTCTCGAGCAGGCATGTCGAGCGAGCAAAGACGGACGGGGAGAGAGGCCCGAGTGGACTGGCTCCCGAGGCGGCCCTCGAGCGCGTCCGCCACGTCGAGCGTGATCCGACGCACGTCGTCGTCGTCGTCACGCCGTGCACAGGCTCTGCCGTGACGACTCGGCGAGTCAGCCCAAGTCGGGGCAGAGCTGCAGCCGGCGCGCGACGCGACCCTGCAGGCTGCTGGCCAGACTCGGCGCACCCCCGTACTCGCGCGAGCCGACCCTCTCGCGAGCAGCTCTCGCACCTCTCGCGCACACACACACACACAGTGAAGAACGTGAACGCCAATGCAGGAAGCGAGCCCCCACGCCCTCGTCCCTGTCTCTGCCGCGGACCGCGAATGGCTTACTCTGCGAGGGGGCAAACGGGGTCAGCAGCCGTCCCAACCACCAGCCGACGTGCGGATTCGACGTACTGAGCTTCTTCTTGGGGCGGAGCTTTTGAAAAGGGGAGGGCAGGGGTCAGCGAGGGACAGATGAGGAGAGAGAGGGAGACGCGGCGCGCACCTGCGACGAGTGGCCGCACGAGCGCTTGCGGCAGTTGGTCGCGCGCGGCGGGAGGCGCGCGTAGCACTTGCGGCAGATCATCTTGTCGCAGTTGTACGTCGACGCGAGGATGCGGAGCGACGGCTCGATGATGCCACCGCGGAGGCTGTGCGCGGCGGGGTGGGCCCGAGGGTCAGCTTGCCATGTCCCGATTCCTCCTCGAGTGCGCCTCGCGACACATCTAGACTCCCCCAGGAACAAGAGGCTCACCGGAGGACAAGGTGGAGGGTCGACTCCTTCTGGATGTTGTAGTCCGAGAGGGTGCGGCCGTCCTCGAGCTGCTTGCCGGCAAAGATGAGGCGCTGCTGGTCGGGGGGGATGCCCTCCTTGTCCTGGATCTTGGCCTTGACGTTGTCGATCGTGTCCGACGACTCGACCTCAAGGGTGATCTGTGCAGGCGGGCGGCCGAACGGGTCCAGGTCAGCCTCGTCTCCGAGGCCGTCCGCCGCGTGTGCGCAACGGGGAAAACGTCTGGCTGGACCGGCATGGGGACAGGGAACGTACGGTCTTGCCCGTGAGGGCTGTGTGTGGAGAGCGAGGACGGGGACGGGGACGGGGAGGGGGCAGGCAGGCACGAGGTCAGCTCAGGAGTCGGGGTCACTCGCACCGGGCGCGAGGGACGCACTCTTGACGAAGATCTGCATCTCGGCCTGTGTTGTACGAGCAAAGGTGCAGTTTAGGCGTGTCGGAGCGCAGCACAGAGGGCGCGAAGGAGGGCGAGGGGGCCGTGGTCGAGGGGGACAGGGTTTGACGGCGACGGGGCGGGCGGTGGCCAAGGGGGGCGCGGGGGCGGTTGACGGGAGGGCAGAGGGTCAGCTGTGGTGTCGTGAGAGTCTTCGAGGCAGAGCACACTCGCCTTCTTGGGAGTGGTGAGGCAGAACAGGGAACGAGAGCGAGGTGGGCTCGTCGCGCGCTGCCACTTGGGGCTCGCCGCGCGCGGGTGCCGAGCGCGACGCACCACCCAAGTCCCCCCGCCCTTTCTCGCCGCCCCTCTGCTCCCTCCGGGCGAGTACTCGAGCCTTGGACCACGCTACATGGCCTCGGAAAGTTTCGAGGCCAAACTCGACCCAACCGTCACGGCGACTTGTCGCTGTCACCCTCTGCACTCGATTGCGCGCTCGCTCGGGCACGCTCCCCGCCAGTCCCTGCAGCAGGCTAGATTGCGCTCAGACGTGGACCCCGACACGGGCAGAGGTGTCCGGCAAAGGACGACTGCACCCCGCGGCATGTCAAAAGGGCACCCTGAGCCCACCTGGCTGCACGCCGGCTCACTGCCTGCAGGCTGAATGCAGGGTCTGAGCGCGCTGAGACGGCGTCGAGTGGCCTCTCGATAGCTCTCGGTACTCGCGGGGTCCATGCGCGGCTGCGGCGGACCTGGAGCAGTCGGGTTACGACGCGTGCGAGGGGCTCGCGTTCGCTCGGACCCTGCTCTTCCTCTTCCTCTCCTCTCTCTCTTTCTCCCTCTCTCCCCGCCCTCGCTTCGACCGCTCATCCCACTAGCTAGTCGAACACCAACACAGCCACTGCCACACAGCAGCAACCCACCGCCATGGCGCGCTCGGTCGAGCTGTCCCGCCCCTCCCCCGAACCCTCCCCCGCCCACTCCTCTTCGGCGCCCTCCTCCCCCAACTGCAGGCCCGCCATCCGCGCCATCAACCCGAGCCCTGTCAAGCCGCGTCCCCCCGCCACCGCCTCTACCGTGTCCCTCCCCGCCCCACAGCGCTCCCCACCGGACTACCCCTCGCTGGCATCGCTCAACCGCGACCTCCCGAGCTCGCGTCCGCCCTCGCGCGCGCTGAGACACGCTCGCTCGCTGTCGAGCACCATTGCTTACAGCCTCTCGAGCCGCTACAGGGCCTCGGAGCGCGCGGCGCGCCCTGCTTCGCCCGCCTCGGATGTGGCGACCCGCGCGTCCTCCTCTCCTCCCCCTCCTCCGCCGCGTCCACAAGCCGACCTCCCTCGCGCATCAATGCCGTTCATGGACCGCCTCGCAGCTCGCTTCTTCAAGCCTCCCTTGTCTTCCCAGGCTCGGGAATCAAAGGCCACCCCAACTCTGCAGCCAGGCTCACCGCGCCCCGCCGTCAAGGGCAGGAAGAAGCTCGCCAGGCTGCTCCGCCGGCGCACGCCCAAGCCTCAGAAGGCGGTCCTCGCGACGCAGACGGACATGCCGGACCCTGCGTGGGTCGACGAGGACGACGAGGGCCGGGCGCCGCACGCGGGCGCGCACGCCGCTGTGACACCCGGCCGCGAGACGCGCAAGCGCCCGCGCGTCAGCGGTGGCAGTGCGAGG
This sequence comes from Rhodotorula diobovata, assembly GCA_006352295.1. Lineage (NCBI taxonomy): Eukaryota > Fungi > Basidiomycota > Microbotryomycetes > Sporidiobolales > Sporidiobolaceae > Rhodotorula > Rhodotorula diobovata. The sequence goes on along the minus strand of SOZI01000108.1, from coordinate 24,951 downwards.
TCGAGGATGGCCAAGGAGGAGGTGGAGGAGGGCGTCAAGGGGCCGGGCGTGGGCGAGGGGAGCAGCACGGCCAAGGCCGCGACGTACTACGGTGCGCGTGGCCCGCCCTCGCGCCTCTGTGCGTCGCTCCGTACTCGGAACCCTGTCGCTGACCTGCCAAGCCAACGCGTCGCCCGCCCCGCCCGCAGCCTCTCTCTCCGCCTCGCGCCGCTCGCCCGCCCTCGCCCTCGCCCGCCCAGTCCTCGCCCACTCGTCCAGCAAGAAGCGCCGCCTCCCCGCCCACTCGCCTGCGTCCCTCCGCAAGGTGATCAACCGCCCGCGGCCTGTCGCGCGCCGCGCGAGCGAGGTCGCGCCGTTTGGGCCGGCGGGCGGGTGGGGCGAGGAGCCGCTCGCGGCGGGGGTGCGGAGGGCGAGCCTGAGGAGCTGGAGGAGCGTCGCGGGCGAGAGGGTGACGGAGGAGGTGGACGAGTTTGGCTACACTGCGGAGGAGGTGGCTGTCGCCGAGGTGCGTTCCCAGAACGCTCCTGCCATTCAACCTTCCTGACCTTTTCTCTGTCTCTTCGCAGTTCGACGACGGTGACCAAGCGTTTGAAGACGTCGAGTCTGCCTTTGACGACGCCGAAGTCGCCCTCGAGCACCTCGTCAGCCGCTCCTTCTCGCGCTCATCGGCGCCCTCACCTGCCTCGTCTCGCTTCGTTCGTCGTTCGCGCCCCGCCAAGGCCACAGTGCCGTCCTCGCTCGCTCTCGACGGCGGAGACCCCATTCACGTCGATAGGCCGCCACAGGCCGTGCCGCGCTCGCCGGTGTGGTACGCTGCGCCGACGGGCCGCTCGACTCACCCCGACGCTGCCACCGGGGCTTCTCGCGCCGCACGTCCAACTTCCCACTCCTCACGCCCGCACTCATTCTCGTCCCGCCCCGCCTCGACAGCGAGCAGCGCCACGTCGAGCGCGACCCACTCGCGCACGTCGACGAGCGACGCCTCGGCGCACGACGTCGCCTCGGCCGAGGTCGTCACGTCGTTGACGCGGCACCGCCTCTCGGGCGAGACGGCCGTCCCGCGCCTCGGGTCCCTCTCGCCCGTCTCGCCCTTCAAGCCCGACCTCCCCCTCCTCCTCGCGAGGAGCGGGCTGGCGGCGTTCTCGAGCCCGCCGGGCCAGGCGGGGGCGGGGAGCCCCTGCCCGCCGGAGGGGCGGCGCGACGCAGGCTGCGGGGAGGAGGCGCGCGACGGTCGACGCGGGACGGACTCGCCCCTCGCGCTCGCGGGCACGAGCGCCGCCTTCCCCCTCGCCGCGGACGACCCCGCCGCGCGCGCGCGCGTGCAGCGCGCGGCGGAACTCGTCTTTGGCGGCGGGGGGCCCGGCTCTGCAGCCGGGGCGAGGCCCGCGCCGCTGTGGGGTGCGGAGCGCACGGCATACGCACGCGCGGCGTCTGCGGCGGGGCGTGACAGTCCTGGCAGCCCGGACAGCGCGTGCACGGTGCGCCCCGGCGGGGGTGGGGCGATCGTGCACCCGCACCCGCTGACGCCGAGGGTCGCTGGGGCGGGGGCGGCGAGGAAGGGCGCTGCGCGCGGGAGGGACGAGAGTCCGTGGCGGGTGCTCCGGGAGAGGCAGGCGTGAGTTGAGTGAGGGGGAGTCGCGCTGCGTGCCGAGGAAGAAGAGGGGAGCGTCGGAGGTCGCTTGCTCGCTTGTTCAGTGTCGTCGTCCTATCATCCTATCGTCGTCCTTTTTTTACCCTCGCAATGCACGTCGTTTTGCCGCCCAGGTGGGATGGAGAGGCGTGTGCCGAGGAGAAGGACCTTTGCGGCTTGCTCTGAAGTGTGCGCGCGAGTCGTCGTCGTTATTCATATGTACAGCTCGGCAGGCTCGATACGTCCCATTCGTGTTGGTCTCCCGCGCATCACCGTTCTCTACCGTCCCCTGCTGGCCTCGTCTCGTCCAGTCTCCACCAGGACGGCCCTGCGTCACTTCTCTCTGCCGCCCCCCGAGTCCATGTCGCACAACCCAGACCTGGTGGGTCCTCCGACCATGCCTGAGGCTGCTGCGGCCTGTGTTGCCTCGTGACTGGCGTGTTCGACGGGTCACCGGGTCGTCGTCTCGGGCGTCGAGAGGGCGGGGCAACGAGGGCGTGCTGCTGCTGCGCGGCGTGGAATCCATCAGCACGCCTTGTCGACCCGTGAGTGCACAATCAAGACGCACTCTCGAGCCCCCCTCTGCTCCGTGCGCTCGCTCCAACCCGCGCGACCCTCACGCCTCGTCCTCGTCGTCCTCGTCGTCCTCGTCCTCTCCCTCGTCAGCCTTCTTGCCCTTCTTCTTCTTGACGACCTTCTCGACGTCCTTGAGGGCGTCCTTCCACTCTGTGAGGCGCGCGTTCAGGTCGTCGCGCGCCTGGGCGAGGGCGGCCTCGAGGGACTCGAGGTGCGCGGCCGGGGACGAGGTGTCGAGCTGGTAGGGGAGGGTGGCGGATGCGGGAGGGGGCGAGGGGAGGGTCGAGGGGTGCGTGATGGTATAGGTGACTTCGAGGGCGGTCATGGTGTGTGAGTGTGGGGGAGGGAAATGGCACGGGAGCGGAGGCGGCAGGCGGGGGCTGCAAAGGCGTAGAATCGTCAGCACGGCGGGGATGAGCAGTCACAGTGATGACAGGCACACCTGAATAGACGACTGGGCAGACTAGCGCAGGCTCGAAGTGGTGGGAGGACACCGGCGCGAGTTGAGGTTAATGAGAATGGGAGGGAACAGCGAGGGTGGCTCGACGGTCGCGTGCAGTTGGCTGCTCGAGCACAGAAGTTCGTGCAAGGGCCTCGTGTATGGTCACGACGGTCGAGTGTGGCTGTTGTTGACGAGGTCGTTGCGAGCCAAGCTACAGTGGTCCACCCGCGTCCGTCTCTCTCTCTCGACCCCGACTCAACGCCCTCCACCACCATGCAGCCTTGAGAGCCTCTCAGTGCCTGCTAGACTCAAGTCAACCACATGCTGTCCGCCCGCTCGGTCGCGCTCCTCGAGGCGCGCCTCGTCGCTCGCCCGTCTCCGCCGTCGAGAACCACCTTCTCAACCTCGCACGCACCGACACAACGCGCGAGGGTTGCCGACAAGCCTCGACAGCGTCAAACAGGTGCGCGCTTGTGCTTGAGAATGCACGCCGACCTCTCGCTGATCAGTATGACCTCCCCCTCGCAGCGGCTCCTCCTCGACACCCCTCCCCTCTCACTCCCTTGCACACCCGCAAGCCGGGACCGCTCGCCATACACGACCTCCCGCGCATCTTTCGCACTCGCACGTCGTGGATCACCCGCACCCTCGCCCAGGGACACCACATCCCGCGCAACCTCCTCCTCAAGCTCCTCGACTCGCGCCAGATCCCTCCTCACGTCCTCGCCGTCTGGGTCGACGTCCTGGCCCGACGAGACCCCGTCTATGCCCTCGAGCAGCTCGGGCTCCTCGAGAGCGCGACGGCGGGCATGCCCGACATTGGTCGCGGGACGCAGGGCGTCGCTGGGTCGTTGGGAGCCTCCGACAGCGCGTGCCCCGACTGGCTGTACCTGTCCCTGCCTGGCCTCGTCGCCGAGCACGCCCACGCGCCGTACCTTGCGTACCAGCTCCTCTCGCCACGCTTTGCGCGCATGAGCGAAGAGCACCGCGGCCTCTTTGCGGCGCGCTGCGTGCAGCACTTCCTCAAGGTGCGGCACTACGTCGCCCTGCGCGAGACGATCGAGTGGGTCGCCTACTCGTCGCCCGACGACCAAGCCGCCCTCACCTCGTCGCGGTCCTTCGAGCGACTCCTCGCCGCCCTCGCGTCCGAGCGCGTCTCGCCCACGACGCTCAGCACGACCCCGCCGCACGTCCTCCACCCGCTCGTCGACCTCCTCCTCGCGATCATGCACGCGCGCGGGGTCCCCCGCACGCACAGGACGTACCTCCCGCTCTTCACGGACCCGCTCATCCCGCGCGACCCGCGCGAGGCGACGCGCCTCGTCGTCGAGATGGCCCAGGCGGGCTACACCCCGAGCCGGGACGTCCTGTTCAACGTCGTGGGCGTCATGCAGCGCAGTGGCGACTTTGCGAGCGCGGCCGAGCTGCATGAGGAGATCAGGGCGCTGCAGCGCGCGAGGGCGGACGCGCGCGCGTGGGTCAAAGGTGCCAGGGGGAGGGAGGAGGTGCCGCTCGACGAGCGGGCGGTTGAGGGCGTGGGAGGCGAGTTGAGGAGGGAGGCGGGTCCCGAGGAGGAGGGAGAGGAGGAGGGGTTGGAACAGGAGGAGGAAGACGAGGAGGCGGCGCTGCACGGCGAGCTCAGGAGGGTCAAGGAGCTGCGGCTCGAGGGGCCGACTCGGGGCGATGCTGTGGCGGTCGTGAAGAAGCCGCCTCCGTACGCGCTGAGGTTCCTGCCCGAGGACCTCGACGAGCCGTCCACCTCTACGGCCGCAGCACCCCCTTCCGCTGCACCTCCTCCTCTCGAGCACGACCCGTATGCGACGCGGCGACTTGTCGACCCTGCCGTCTCTCGACCGTACTGGGACGAGCTCGTCGACTACGTCTCGTCCACGTCGCGCACCGTCTCGTTCCCTGCACCACCCTTCCGCTTCGACGGCCCCGCATGGACCAACCTCTTCCGCATGGCGGCCTCGCAGCCCGACATCCCCTCCGATACCCTCGTCGCCGTCGTCCACGCCATCGAAGCCGCCGCCGCCTCGCCCGACCTCGCCGCCGCCACGACGCGCTCCTCCCGCGCTTACCGTCCTCCCGCCCCGTCCCTCCGCATCTACACGCTCCTCCTCCGCACGCTGCACCGCCGCGGCGAGCCCACCGCCGCGCTCGACCTGTGGCGCTCGCTCGACGCGCGCCACTTCCAGCCCGACGTCCACCTCCTCGACGCCGTCGTGCGCGTCCTGTGCGCCCTCGGCCGCGACGGCGCCGCGCTGCGCTTGCTCGAGTTCTTCGGCGTCGTCAGGGGCCGGGACGACGTCGTCGTCATTCCGCAGTCGACGCCGTCGCGCGCCCCGCGGCAGCGGACCCTCCGGGAGGGGACCGTCGCGCTCGACGTCGTCCCGTTCAATGCCCTCCTCGCGCACTACAACCGCGCCGGGGCGCACACGAGGGTGCACGAGCTGTGGGGGGACCTCGGGCGCAGGTACGGCGTGCGGCCGGACGCGGCGACGCTCGGGGTCGTGCTCGATGCGGCGAGGTACGCGGGCGTGGCGGCCGGGCGCGCGACGGGCTGGGCCGCGAGCGGACTCGACGATGTGGCGCTTGGCGGGCTCGGCGGGGCTGGTCGTGGCGGTGCACGCGTGGGTGGCGGCGGCGGAGGAGGGGGAGCGGCGATCGACGACCGATGGGACGGGAGGCCTGCGCACAAGGTTGCGGAAGAGTTCATGTGGCGCGAGGTCCTCGAGGCCAACTGGCAGGACGCGGACGTGCGCAACCCGGCGCTGCAGCGCTCGGCGGTGGGGGCGGCGACGAGGGGCGCGGGGGGCCTCGCTGGGTGGCTGGCGGACAAGCTCGGCGGGGGAGCGTCGCCGCTTGACGATCAGGTCGGCGATGACAAGGCTGCGTCAACGTCCCCATCGGCCGACCAGGGCCTCGCGCGCCCGCTCGGCTGGGCCCCCTTCGCGACGACCCTCTCCCCAACTCCGCCTCAGCACCCGCACCTGTACCCGAACGACCGCGTCTTCCGGTCCCTCATCCAACTCGTCGGGACCCACTCGCACCTGCGCGACATCCCCCTCCTCGTCGCGTGGATGCGCCGCGCCCGCGTCCGCCCCTCGCGCTGGACGCTGTGCCTCGCCATGGCCTACGTCGACGGCGACGCGGGGATCCAGCCGGCGCAGGGCGCGAGGTGGCGCAGGTGGCTGGCGGCGTGGTTGGGCGCCAAGGCGGTGCCGAGCGAGGCCGAGATTGCGTGGATGAGGAGGGGCGGGAGGGCGGCGGGCGTGCCGGACGTGAGGAGGTGAGGGTGACGAGGTCTGACAGCTTCGTAGGGCTGGCGTTCGGCCGCATCTCACTTGCGAGCCTTTCTGCGACCTCGACGCGATCGAAAGTGTCAGACTTCAGGCTCCGAAGGCTGCGAGCTCAGCCGCGAGGAGGTCAAGGACGTCAAGGGAACGAGCGACTCGAGGGACGCCCTTCCCTTGTCTCCGCAATTCGCGATATCTGTCACGCTCGCCTGGGCCACGCAAGAGTCGTAACAAGATCTCTCTATACGCGTCCCAGCTCGGCCCGCCAGTCGTTATCGAGCCGTCCACGCTGACCCGCACGCAGAGTCTCCGCCTGTGCTTTCCTGCCGCGGCCAAGTCACAGGTCGGCATTGGGGCCCGCCACCGCACTCAGCGCGGGAGCCTGCCCACTGGGCCGCGCGAGGCCCTCGAGAAGCACAGCAGCGCCCAACACGCAACGGCACGAGCTTGTGCTGCGCGACTGCCGCGCGTGCGCGGTCGTCGCTTGTCCGCCAGGGGCTCGCGAGAGCAGCAGCACGGCCGAAGCTGTGCGCTCGTACGGATGCTGCACGTGCTATCGGCTCGCGCGACCTGCAGCTCAGCTGGAGTCGGGCAGGGCCGGCGGATTGACCGGGTCCGGGGAGCGAGAACGAGCGCGCATGGCTCGAGAAGAGGTCGTGCTTCGAAGTTGCTGTAGCGCATCTCAAAGCCCTAATGCAGCGCAGAACGGACCAGCGCGGGGCCAGAGGCTGATATGGGTGGTTGTCGGGGCCAGGCAAGCCTGCCGAGGAGCGAGAGACGAGCGAGGACGGCGCGGGAGACAGAGCGGCTCGGTGAACGGGTCCTGAGGAGGTGCAGCTTTCTGATGCACGAGAAGGACAGCGCACAAGAGCTATGTGGTGGGCAGTCGGAAGGTGAGTGTGCCTCCGCCTGTGGCCGCTCTCCTGCTCCTCCTCCCCCCCTCTCTCCGTCCGTCCCTCCCCGAAGCCATGTTCGCCCGCCGTGCCATCCAGGCTGTCAGTCCTGCCTCGCTCACACCCTCACACCCTTGCCCCCTCCTGTCCCGCGCTGACCCTGACCCGCGTCCCCCCTTGGCAGGCCCGCCCGCTCGCCCGCGCCTTCTCGTCGGCTCCGGTCGCTCGCAAGGGTCAGTCTACGCTTCAGAGTCGCTTTATCCTACCCAGGGGCACTGTACCGGGTGGCTCGCACCACGCATGCCCCGCCGGAACGCCTCGAGCGCCGACCCGAGCCCGCCGAGCTGATGTGTTTCTGCCCCTCCCTCCCTCCCGATCCTCCGCACCTCGACCACGCCTGCGCTCCGACTGCACACGCTCGACTCAACCGCGACCATCCCTCGACCGTCGCCCTACCCTCCCGCACTCCACTACCGGGCCTTGCCGACGTGCAGACTTCGTCCAGGAGCTCTACCTCAAGGAGCTCCGCGCCTACAAGCCCAAGCCCGCTGTCCGTGTCCCCGCCTTCCCGAGCACCCTCATGCACACGAGACTGACCCGGCACACATGTCACGCAGGCGGCTTCGGCGGGCGCGACCAAGTCGTACTCGACCCCGTCGGCCCCCAAGACCCCCGAGGTCCCTGACGCGGCTCAGCTCGCCAAGGAGCTCGAGGCGTACGACGCGTGCGTCCCGCCGAGTCTCCCCTTGGGACCGTCCTGGCAGCGTAGACGAGCGACTGACCTTGCCTTGCCTTGATGTTCCCTCTCTCTGCCCCCCTCCCCCCCGCGCCCTCTCGTCGTGACTCGCACTTTGCAAACCGCCCTTGCATCGCCGCCCAACACCAACTCACACGCTGTGCCCTCCACTCTCGGTCGACCCTCACCATGCCGCACCCGCCCATCTTGCGCCCTCCCACCCCAACCCCCTTCGCTCGCTCGCTCGCGCGCCTCCCCCGCGGCCGGCTCCCTCCCTGCCCCCGCACATCACCCCGCACACACGCAGCTCCGCTCCCGTCGCCGACTCGCCCGCCGCCTCGACGTCCGAGGTCGTCGACGAGGCCGACGCGGTCGGCGCCGAGGACTACCTCAAGCTCTGCGAGGAGCCCGTCAAGGTCGAGGCCAAGCACTAAGCTCGCACGAGGGTGTCTCGTTACGGGTGGATGGGTAGAGAGTAGAGGGGAAGAGAAGAGGGGGGCGATATCCAAAACGAGGTGTCGTGTCTGCTGTCAAGACTCGAGAGGTGGGCGCCGTCGGTCGAAGGGAGAGCGCGCTGAGAGTCTGTGGCGGCGGCTGATCCGGGCCAGTAACGTCCCTCGAGAGTGAGCGCACACGAAGGGCAACGGCCCGTCCGAGAGAGTCGGATCTGGTTGACCGTCTCCGGAGCATCTCCCCGCATCTCCTCCCTCTCCCCTCCTCAACTCCATCCACCCAGACACGACGGCTTCCTCGGCCCTCTCCCGCCTGCGCGCCCTCGTCCCCTCCCTCACCCGCCGCACCCTCTCCACCCCCCGCTCCACCATGTCGGCCCCCTACGCGCACGAGCAGGCCATCGCCCTCAGCGCCGTCCTCAAGGCCTCGCTCCTCGCGCAAAAGATCCAGGCTGAGCTCGTCGGCAGCGGGGGCGTCCAGAAGAAGGACAAGAGCCCCGTCACGGGTCAGTCACCGGACTTCTGGTTTCGTGGACGCTGGGAAGGGGGACGGGGGAGATGAGGCGAAGAGGGGGTGAAGGGGCGGCCCGGCGGTCGAGGACGCCCACACTGGGACGAGTCTCGCTTGTTGCAGGCTCTGCGTGGAGTGGACGCCGTGCGGCTTTGCCGAGCTCGCAGCGGGGCCGACACACCTGCTGGACTCACGCTCCTCGCCGGTTCTCAAGCCTCGGCAGCTCAACAGCGCCTTGCTTGCAGTCGACAAGCACTTGGTCCCACACGAAACAGGACCAAACGCGCTGACTTCATTCGCTCTCGCAGTCGGCGACTACACGGCCCAGGCGCTCGTCTCTTCTCTCCTCGCAGCCCACTTCCCCTCGGACGCCATCATCGGCGAGGAGGACTCTGCCGACCTCCAAAAGCCCGAGCAAGCGACCGTCAAGAGCCAGATTGTGCGCCTCGCGGGCGAGGCGATGCGCGAGGCGCTCCCGCTCGCGGACGAGGAGCGCGCGTGGGACCCCGTCAAGGCGGTCGAGCGCGGTGACGAGGACTGGATGGCGGCCATTGACCGGGGCAACAGCGAGGGGGGCCCCAAGGGGAGGCACTGGGCGCTGGACCCGATCGACGGCACCAAGGGGTTCCTCCGCGGCGGGCAGTACGCCGTCTGCCTCGGCTTGATCGAGGACGGCGAGGTCGTCCTCGGCGTCATGGGCTGCCCCAACTTGGCCGTCGACCCCAAGCAGCCCGAGGGCGACAAGGGCGCGCTCTTCGTCGCCGTCAAGGGCCAGGGCGCGTTCCAGGTGCGTTCGCCCCGTGCGCGCGTGTTCTCAAACCGAGCGGGCCCGCGACAGGACCTGTCCTCAGCGCCCTCACTCGTCGGCCGAAGCTCGCACGGACCTTCCCCTGACACACTGTCCCCTCCCAACGCCTCCAGCGCTCCTTCACCTCTCCCGCCCTGACCCGCATCTCGATGAACTCGCTCCCGTCGCTCTCGGCCGCGTCGTTCTGCGAGTCGGTCGAGGCGGGGCACAGCGACCACTCGACCAACGCGCGCATCGCGCAGCTCCTCGGCATCACCAAGGACAGCGTCAGGATGGACAGCCAGGCTAAGTACTGCTCGATCGCGAGGGGCGACGGCGACATCTACTTGCGACTCCCCGTCAGTGACACGTACGAGGAGAAGGTCTGGTGCGTCTTTCTCTCTCTCCTCTTTCTCTCTCGTGAGCCATGCGCTCACCTCGCTTCCGTCGCACCCGCCCCCCGCGCGCGCAGGGACCACTCGTCCGGGTCCCTCCTCGTCGCCGAGGCCGGCGGCCTCGTCAGCGACATGCACGGCAAGCCGCTCGACTTCTCGCTCGGGCGCACGCTGAGGGGCAACAAGGGCGTCATTGCGGCGCCGAGGGAGTGGCACGCCAGGGTGATCGAGGCGGTTGGGCAGGCGGTCGGAGAGGAGGGGAAGGAGAAGTGAGCTCCACGAGGGGAGGGGGAGGAGCCGTGTACAGGATGGAACCGAAATGCCGACGGGAAAGAGTTGGCTGTACGCACACGAGAGTGAGCGGGCTGGGCGGACGGGCGTCGACGCCACGCGTACGGCGACGTTCAAGTATGACCCTCACCGCTCCGCTCGCCACGGGCCCTCCGCTCGCTCGCTCGCCGCGAGCGCTCAGCTCGTGCTCTCTCGCGTTCAGAGACCTCTGCCCGCGCTATCGCACCCGGCGCACGGGCCCCGGGGGG
>SOZI01000108.1:0-14582 GCA_006352295.1 Rhodotorula diobovata | reverse complement strand
GGGGGGGGGGGTGGAATAGAGAGCAGGCAGAGACGCATTCGGTACAACAGGCGACTACTGAGAGAGACCTGGGTCAAGAGAGAGCCGAGAGAGAGAGGGGCAGCGCAAGCGAGTCAGCACGAGCGTTGTTGGCCCCCGAAGCGAACAGACACTGCGTGTCATGGGACGCACCTCGATCCTTGACACACACACACACACGCACACACACTAGAGCGCGCACCTTCAAGAGCAATGTTCAGACGACGCCCTCGCCGAGCCGCTCCTTTGGTGCCTGGGCGCGCACTCAACCGCATCGCATCAGCGTCCATTCTTCCCAGCACAGGCTCTCGAGCGCGGGCTCAAGAAGAAGAGAGAGAGAAGGGCGGAGAGGAAGTGGGGTAGAGAAGACGCACCTCGGAGTGCACGGGCGCGTCGTCGACAAAGTCGGGCAGGTCGCTCGTCGCCGCGGCGTCGTCGCGCAGGTACGACGGGATGGCCTGCTCCGACTCTTCGGCAAAGTCGTCCCCGAGGGCTTCGAGCTCTGCGCGCGGCGTGATGCGTTAGTTCGTTCCGATGTCCTGTTGAAGGGGAGAGGGGAAGCGGCGCGGACGGACCGGCGTCGAGGTCGATTTCGTCGAGCTCGTCCGGGACGCCGTACGAGCGTGACATGGACTCTTGCACCTCGTTGGCCTGTTCGATCAGGTCCTCCATGTCGTACTGCATTTGCTGCGGGCAGGCCAAGGCGAAAGCGAGCGTTCCCTGGGTCAGCTCGCGTTCGACGAGACGAGACGAGCTGCCGAGGGAGCGAGAGGAGAGACGCACCTCGATCTTGTCGACGTCGATCTTGCCGTACTGTTTCCTGAGTTCCTTGTTGGCCGTCTTCATAGCGTCGACGGTGGCCATCGTGTTGCGCAGGTTGTCGGTGGTGAGCGAGGCCTGCTCCATGTTGAACGTCTGCTGCTGCAGCTGGCCGACCTGGGCCTCGTACAGCTTCTTCTGCTTGAGGACGCGCAGCGCGCGCTGCTGGACCGCGTTCTGTGGGGGCGGTCAGCGAGTGGGGGGTCAGCGAGGGTCGGACGTCGGACGGGCGTGCGCAGGGGTCCCGGGTCCGAGAGAGAGAGGGAGGGCGGACCTTTCCCGGGCCGTCGCGCATCTTGCGCATCTGGTCGCGGTACTTTGTCAGTTCGGCGTCGAGTTTGCGGACCTTGACCTCGATCGAGTCGATGCGGAGGTCGGTCGAGGCGATAGCGTCGGTGAGCGAGGGTTTGGGCTTTGACGACGACGAGCCAAAGAGGCGGTTCATGGCGACTCGAGCTGTGCTGCGTGTTGTACAGTGAGCGGGTGCACGTGTAGGCTGGGGGTGGGGGTTGCTCACGGGAGGTGGGTGGGTGAGTCGACTCGGAGGTGGGGAGGAGGCGGAACACGTGTATCGACGGGGTGCGGGAGCGGGTGCGGGGTGGATGTGTGCGGCGTCCGGTGAGCAAGACAGGAGACAGGACGGGCTAAACTCGGACGACGACAGACGCGAGGCGGATTCGGGGATTTGGGCCGCCTCGTCGACGGAATCGCCCTCATCTCCCTCCTGGCGCTCTCTCCCTCGCTCTCGCCAGCCACTCCTAGCACCCCATGACCCGCCCCATACCAGTCAATTCGGAACGCAAACGCCCCTCGAAATCCTGCATCCCTTGCCGCGCCGCAAAGGCAAAGGTCCGCCTCGCTCGTCCTCCCTCTCATCTCATCTGCCTCACTCACTCGCTCTCACTCACACCCTGATGTCCACTCGTCCTGCAGTGCACTGGACTCAGCGAAGAATACCTCCACGCCCTCGACGACCCGCAACACGCCGCAGCCTGGCCAGGCCCCCGCCCCACGTGCCACCGCTGCTCTCGCTCCGGCGCACCTTGCGACTTTGCTCCCTCGAGGAGAAAGGGGAGGCCCCGCCGCCTCCCGCGTAGCAACCCCGACCCCGTTGCCAAGCAGCGCCAAGAGCGCTCCGCCTCTGGCTCGGGCTCGGGCTCGGGCTCGTCGTCCGGTGGCAGGTCGCCCCCGACGGCCCGCCGCCGCCGCTCTCCCTCGCCGTCGACCACCCACACATCCCTCCCAACCCCGCCTGCGCATACCGCGGCGGCCGCGGCGTGCGGATTCCTCCTCCCCGCCGCCGCCTCCGCACTCGCGCAGCAACTCCCGCCTCCTCCTCTCGCTCCTCCCGTCCCCAGCCCCTCGTCGTCGTCGTCGTCCTTCCCCTCGATCGTGGACCTCGCCGCCCGCTACGTCTCGACCGCCCACGTCTGGGCCCCGTTCCTCCCGCACTCGATGCCCGTCCTGCACGCCTACCTCTCTCGCGCGCCGCCCTCGCTCCCTCACGCCCTCGCCTGCCTGCTCGACCCCTCCCTGCCCCCTCCGTCCGACTTTGCCCCCCTCTCGCGACCCGACCCGGCGCCCCTCGCCGACATCCAGACGGCGCTGCTCCTCTCGCTGTACGCCTTTGTCCTCAAGGACCGCACCCGCGCCGTCGACCTCCTCCAGTGGGCGTGTGGCGAGCTCCTCCGCGCCGGGTGGGCGGGAGAGGACACGCCGCCCGGCGTCGGCGCGCACGAGAGGGAGCTGTTTGTCCGCACCGGGTGGTACGCTTGGGGGATTGAGATCCACATGGGCTTCATCGTCGGCACGCGGGCGAGCATCCTCGCGCACGTCCCGCCCCCGAGGACGGTGCGTCTCACTCTGTCTCTCTGGACCGTGTTCCTCCCCTCGTACAACGCACTGACTCGGAACCTCGACGCCTCGCTCCAGCTCGACCCCTTTACGCTGCAGCGGCACGTCCTCGCGCTCGCGCAGGAAGCGACCGACTACGCCCGCGTGTGGGCCCTCGACGTCCCCTTGCGCGACGCCCACATCTCGTCCATCGTCTCCCGCGCGACCTCGCTCCACTCGTACGCGCTCGAGTCCCTCTCGAACCCGGCCCTCTCGGCCCCAGCGCAGCGCTCGCCCCTCTTCTCGGCGGCGCTCATCTCCCAAACGGCGACAGTCCTCGTCCTGTCGAGTCTGTCGCCCCTCAGTCCGCTCATCGCGCCCTTGCTCCCCTGCTCGCTCGACACGACGAGCCCGCCCCCGCCGCCGGGGAGCCACGTCCGCGCGAGGATCACCGCCGCCGCGAGGGCCATCGTCGACGTCGTCCGCCTCCACGCCCGCACGACGGGCGCGCCGATGCCCCCCCTCGAGGGCCCCCCGCCGCACCTCGGGAACGCCCCCGCGCACGAGCACGCGCCCGAGCGCGTCCACAGCCCGTTCTTCGGGTGCTGCCTCGTCGTCGCCGCGCGCGGGTCCCTCCTCGCCGCAGAGGACATCCTCCTCCTCCACTCCCCCCCCTCCTCCTCCTCCTCCTTCTCCTCCCCCGACAACGAGGCAGGCGTCGAGCTCGCGCACCTCGCGGCGGACCTGGACCTCTGCGAGGCCGAGCTGAGGAGACAGGCGGCGCACTGGCCTGCGAGTGAGACGCTCGCGGCCGAGGTTGGGCTCTTGAGGCGCACGGCGGGGCTGGTGTGACCGCGAGTGAGTGGGGTGTTGTTGCGGCGGGGGAAGGGGAGGAGGGAGGGAAGGAGGCGCGCTTGATTCTCTTGTCAGTGAGGTGAGTACGTACCCCGCGGGCTGGCCGTGCGCTTTCCTGGCCTTTGTAAGGCTCTCTGTTGTGCCGTTGATGGCGGCAGGCGCGGCGGGAGGGACGCTTACGCCTGTGCTCGACCGCTCGCCGTCCGCTTCTGTCCCCCCTGGAGCGCGCCCCGCCGCGAGTCTCTTCCTCGCTCACGTGTGCATTCCTGCTACCGTGCAGTCTCCCCTTTGTCTGATCCCTGACTCTGCAGCATGCGACGCACCCACTGGCGGCCTTTCATCGCGCGTAAGCTCGCCGGCAGGCATGAACCCGCTCGCACCCTTCCGGCATTGCGGCACCTGCTCGTGTCTCCTGCCTCTCGAGCACAAACCCGCGTGCATGCGTCTCCCGGACCCCTGGATGTCGGAGTGCACCCCGAGGCCGCACCGTCCGCGGACGCTCCGCGGCGACGCTGCACTCTGGAGCCTCTTGTCCGCTCGATGCCTCTCGTCTCTTCGTCTCCTTCTCTTCGATTTCTCCTTGCGCTAAGCCACAATGGAGGACCACGTCACGATGAAGTGCGAGGACCTGCTCGAGGCGGTCGTGACGGTGCACCTCATGCTGCGCAGGGTCGGCACTCATCACCTCTTCACCGGTGCGTCCACTCCTGCGACTGCCCCTCTGGAGCCTTCGCTGACCGGCCCGTGACCCTTGAGTTCTAGATCGTGCACTCGTCGTACTCCACCTGGACGACCTCCGCATGAAGCTCGCAGCTGCACAGCTGCCGCCTTGCCCGGTCGTCGACCATTTCCTGTCGGAGGAACTGCCAGCGCCTCTCGTGAGCAGTTCATTCTCACCGTCTCCGCCCCGGTGCTCGACGGCGCGTTGACCCGTTTCGCGGCGTGCAGCGCATCACGGTCCGGGTTGACGACGTGACGACGTGACGCCCGAGATGCTTGCTGCAGCGAGTCACGACGGGTACAGGCGCTACAGATTGCGCGACCCGCAGGACCAAGATCGCCACGCAAGTCGGTAACTCTCGCGCTGTCTCTACGCTCCAAGGTCGTTGACCAGTGCGTTGTCGCTCGCCCGCGCAGGTTTACTCCATGGCAGGTGCCCACGAGTACGTCCGCAGCTTTCACCAGCTTCAAGCGCTCACATTTCTGACCGTTGCCGCTACTTCTGCTCCAGGCAAAGGTTCGTCGTCGAGTTCCTCCACACAGAGGCCGAGCCCCTCGGGGCCAACCCCGTCCTGTCCGAGGTCGCTGTGCCGTACTCAGGCCAGACCAAGCTCGTCCCGACCTTTGCGCCTGCCGACTTTGTCGAGAGCGTCGCCTGCAAGATGATCAAGATGTCTTCCAACGCCAGCCGTCTCGAAGACCTGCGCATGCTCCTCGTCGCGCAGTGCTACGTCGAGCACGAGCTCCGCCGTGCGAACATGTTCGCCCTCAGCACGACCGCGTGGGCTGAGCAGGTCCCGGCTTTCATCGACGAGGAAGAGTACCAAGCCGCGGCGGGTGCCGTGCACAGCGCTCTCCGGTACGGGGTCGACAACCTCGCCAGCTGGAACGCGCGGACCGAGTCGTCCGTCGTAGGCCAGGGCCCCCTCTCGCTCCTGCACGAACAGTGGGCGGGAGCACGCGAGCTCCTCGCCGACCTCTTCTCGGTGCGCTTGTCCTTCCCCCCTCTTGGCAGACTCGGCAAGCTGACGACTGTCGCCGCGCGCAGGTCCCTTACGATGCCGTGAGTGCCCGGCCAGCTGCTCGACACGGCTGCGCACCCCCCCTAGCTGACCGAGTCCCGTCGCACAGGCCTCGACAGCCGCAGAGTCTCGGGCCTCCGTCGGATGCGCTCGTTCCCCGCCTGGGCCTCAGTTCGCCCTCCCCATGCCTCCTTTTTTTGTTCCTCTGCACCCGCTGCGCAAACCAGGCATCCGTCGACTCGCGGAAGTCTTGGAGGCTCTTGGCACTGACGAGAGAGACCAACGCTCTGTGGAGTTGCGAAGGTCCGCCGTCACGGAATCCTCTGCTCCTCCGACTCTTGCGGTCGATCTCTGGGCATGCTCAACTCCGACAGGTGTGGGCGGAGAGCTGATGGTCAGCTCGCAGAGGAGAGCTCACCGCTCAGCAGAGATTCTCTCGCACGTCGCCTCGTCAGCCGTCTTGCGACGCCTTTCCGTCTCCTCTCCTCTTCGGCGACATGGCCGGCATGGCCCCGCCCGTCTTCTGTCTCCCGAGCTAGGTCTCCTGTCCGCTCGTCTCCTGTCCGCTCGTCTCCTGAGCTCGTCACCGGACGCCGAGGACGGACCGTCCGCGGACGCTTTGCTTGATCTCCTCGTCGTTCTTTCTCGCTCGTCCGCCCGGCTTTGCCTCTTAGCTTGTACCCTCATCACCGCGCTCGCATGAGGAACGAGGACCTCGTGGAAGCCGTCGGCACGGTCCACCTCATGCTGAGGAGGGTCGGGGCTCAGCACGCATTCATGGGTGGGCCCCCTTTTCCCTCCTATCGTACACCCGCCCTCACTGACTCGAAGGGTTCCAGACCGGGCGGCAGTGGTCCTGCATCTGGACGAGCTCCGTCGCAAGCTCGTCGCCGGGTCACTGCCAGCTTGCCCAATCGTCGACCGCTTCCTCACCGAGGAGATTAGGGGACCTCTTGTGCGTCCTCTGCGGCGGGTCTACGCCTGTGTCTGTGCTCTAAGCCGGTTGTCCCGACAGTTCTTCGTGGTCCTCGTCGACCGAGTCACGCACGAGTTGCTGGATGCCGCTGAGGAGGACGGGTACGAACGCCTTGAGCCGCCAAAGGAGCACGACCGGCACCGCATCGCAAGTCCCCTCTACAAGATACGGGCAGTCTCTAAGTGTAGGCGAAGCGACTGCTGACTGTCTCGTGCCCGTCGCACAGATTTACAGCATGCGAGGAGCTGAGAGGTGAGTGCGCAGGCCTAGCCTCGGGCGCCGCCCGGTGCGGTGATCTGCCCGCCCGTGCTGACGCTCCCCATGTAGGCGCAGGTTTCGCGTCGAGTTCCTGCCCGACGACACTGCGATGCTCCGGCCCCGCACGCTCCTGGCCGGGATCCCCTCGCCGTACGCAGGCCAGGTCAAGCTCGTCCCTGCCTTCACCCTGACCGACTACGTCGAGAGGGTGACGGACCAGCTCCTTCGCGATGACGCTACTCCCGATGGCTTGGAGGACCTCCGAGTACTCGCCGCCGCACAGACTCACGTCGAAGGCGACCTCTCGCGGCCGGCCATGTTCAGCCTCAGCCCGCAGGTTTGGGCGCAGCAAGTCCCTGCGCTGATGCAGCAAGGCGACTACGAGAGGACAGCCGAAGGCCTGCGTGCCTTGCTCCGTCAAGGCCTGCGCACGGTCTCGGCACAAATTGCGCGCCAAGAGGCGCCGGAGGTGTTGAGTAAGGCTAGTGCGCCTGGCCGCGGCGTGCTCTGTCAACAGTGGGCTGTGGCGCTCATCGTCCTCGCCAAGCTTTTCAAGGTGCGTTGTCGCTAATTTGCACTGTACAGTGTGGTTATCTGTGCGCTGACGGCCCTCAGTCGCGCAGGTGCCCTACGATCCGGTGAGCGCTCGAGCCGCCTCTTCCGAGCTTGCGCCCATTCAGCCGCTCATGTGCTTCTACACAGCTCGCTGCAG
Source organism: Rhodotorula diobovata (assembly GCA_006352295.1). NCBI lineage: Eukaryota > Fungi > Basidiomycota > Microbotryomycetes > Sporidiobolales > Sporidiobolaceae > Rhodotorula > Rhodotorula diobovata. Next base: position 7,369 of record SOZI01000108.1, on the reverse strand, counting down.
GGCCCCCACCTCCTACCGTTCAAGTCTTTCGTCACCGACGCGCAATCTCTTCCTGAGCGGCCTCCCGTCGCTCCGCATCGTGCTCGCACCGCCCATGCTGTGAGACCCCTTGTGAAGCCTCCTGAGAATAGACAGACACTTGCTCTCCCTCGCGTGGTCCCTTGGCACGTACGCGAGAGGAGGATGAGAGAGGGACAGAGCGTGACTCGAGCGGAGCACACGTTGCGAAGGCCGACCCGAGCGCGCGCGCCTCGCCCGCTCTCGTCGAGCTCTGGGAGACTGGTGTAGACAAGAGTCCGTTGTTCGCAAAGCAATAGGGCAATGAAAGAGAAAGCTACGCAAAGACCGCCCACCTCTCACCCGCCTGGCGGGAGACGGGCTCGAACTCGCGCTTGGCGAGCGAGTGCCGGTGGCTCGCATGGCGCCCATGGCGGGGGTGCCTGCTTTGCTATCGAGGGCCAAAGCGTAAGGGTCATTCACAGTATTCAAGCGAACGAAGGGTCGAGAGAAAGAGCGCTCGTACAGCCTCCTGCAAGCGGATGAGGGGTGAGAGGCGTGCTTAGTGAGGAGAGCGTAGAGGGCCGACGCTTTGACGCACCTTGAGAAGCCTGGTGAGGACACTGCAGAATTGCTCGTACTGCCGCGTGAGGCCCGCCGCTTCGCCAAAGGCCGTGCGGGCCAGGTCGTTGTGCGTCCACTCGAACGACGCGGCCCGGGCGGGAACGTTATCGCCGAACCGGGCGAGCCAGACGTCGATGACGGCGTCGACGGTCTCGTCCATGAGCATAGCGTTGACCGCGTCCGTGAGCGCACTCGTTACGCTGGCGGGCGCGCCGATCGGGTGCGAGTGAACCGCCGGGGCGGGCGCTCTCGCGTGTGCTGCGTCGACCTCCTCTCGGCCTACCGCCAACGCCCAGCGGGCGATCATGAGCGCCGCGTAGATGCCCTCGTCGTCGGTCGCGTCTGCTCCGAGGACGAGCTGCTGCACGACGAGGACGGGCCAGGGCGTGTAGCGGAATACCGTGCCGGTCGTGTCCCTGCGCGCCACGAGGAAGGCGCTGGGCACCGGGTTGCGGAGGTACTTGAGATGACAGCCGACTGTGACGTGGGTGCCGAGACCAGCACCCGGACGAGTCGGCTCCTGGCGGTAGAACATGGACGACTGGGCGAGTGCGGGTCAGCGAGCGAAGATGGCGGCATATGCGAGTCGCGCACCTGGAAAGGCTCGTGCAGCGCTTTGCCGTGGCGGGCGTCCAGACTCTCGGCGAATTCGAGCTGGTCTTTGATGGCGTTTTCCTCTGAGAACCGAGGCGAAATGTTGATGACGATGGGCTGACGGCGGTGCGCGCAGAGTCAGTCACAGCGAATGTACATAGAAAGGGGAAGCTAGCGCACCGCCCACTTGGTCTTGACCTGCACGTGCTCAATAGTGGTCACGATGCTCTGCGCCGAGCCGCGTGCCCCGGGCGGCAGGTGCACTTTGAGGGCAGCCGCACACAGCGCCAGAGCGCCGAGGCCTGCATCAGGGGGGTCCTGTTCAGATCGCAGCACACGCATTGTAAGCCATGTGCAGACGCACCGCTGAGAAAGACCTCGTCGTCATTCTCCTCGACTCGGAGGGGTCGCAACACCCGAGAGAAGCCAATGTTGGCGCACTGCTTGGCGTTCCATGAGCCAGCGACGGGCGATTCCATGTTGATGCGAGTGGGAGGGAGGGAAACAATAGGAGAGGGGCGCAATGGCGAGGCATTCGGCGAGACGGACACGACGGACGGACAGGACGGACACGAGAACCGCCGGTCCGCGGAGGGTCCCGGCGGTGATTGCCCTGGACATCGGAGGCCCGAGCGCCGGATAGGAGAGTGAGGAGAGACCACGCGGTGTCGCGCCCGGCCGGCTCGGAAAGAAGGCCACGAGGAGACGCAGGGAGGCGCTCAAAGCTGCAAAAGCCTGAGCGAGAGCGACCGTGCAAGCGGTCGTGCAGCAGGAGTTCCACCAGCGGCTGCTTTGGCTGTGCAGCTGCGAGCAGTGGGAGAACGTAAAACGTCAAGCCCGCTCAGTCATTGGCGCACGGTGGGCGGCAGCGCGACGTGGAGTCGAGGGGCGGATTGGGCGAGGTCAACGCTGGCACAGACGCGGCTGCGAAACGTGCCACTGCGTGCGCTCTGCAGGGGCACGCCCCAGGCAGTAGAATAAGTGGTCGTTACGGAAGAAAGACGAAATTGTGGGGCCTGCGAACGAGAGGAGAGCGCTACGAGATTAGCCCTCCTCGCTCCGTCGTCCCCCTTTGATCACCGCGCCGCCGGGTATCGCAGCGATGCCGCTCTCATCACAGGCACAGGGCGCTTGTCCGACAGCCAAGGCCACTCCCTGCCGCCGGATCGAGGGCACCGCCACCCCGAGCTCACTGCTTCTTGGCGCGACTGCGCGTGCTCCTTGCCGGCGTCTCGGTCGCCGTCGCATCAAGGACGTTGGCCTCGCTGACGGCGCTCGTGATGTCCTTGACGGCGGCCTTGACCGGGGTGGCGGCCTTGTTGGCGGCGGAGGAGACCGACGAGCGCGACGCGCCGCCGACGTGCTTCCTCCGCTGCGAGTGCATGTACTTCATCATGACGGCGAGGCCTGTGCGATGGTATCGTCAGACTCGAGTCGCGAGCAAAGGCGACAGGAGAAGCGAGAGGGCAGCGCACTCGGGGGCCAGGCGCAGACGACAAAGTAGACCCACGCGCCTGCGAGGGCGCCGTACGCGGCCTTGGCGGGGCCGGCAGACTTGAGCAGGAGGACCGCCTCGGAGCCTGCGCCGAGAGGGTACAGGACGTAGAACGCCGTGTAGCTGGCGGGTGCGCGCGCGAGAGAGCTTGAGGTAAGCGCGTGCGTGCGAGTGAGGGCGCCGAACGGGCAGGAACGGACCGGAGCCACTCGAGTGCGGAGACCTTGACGCCCGCGAGGCCGGCGACGTAGTGCGAGTAGCGGATAATCTCGGCAAAGGACCATGCCGTCACCATCGAGAGGTAGACGGGCGAGCGAGCGACCTGGGCAGAGTTCCGGCGAGGGTCAGCTCGCGCTCGAGGCTGAGGGTGCCATGCACAGCGCAGTAGTTGAGGGCAGGACGCACCTCGGGGAAGAGCTCGCCGACTCCCCAGACGAGCATGAGGCGGGAAGTGATCTGCGCGACGGTCGTCCCGAGCGGCGAGCGGCTGAACGGGGGCGCCGTGCACGCATTGCGTGTCGCGCTCGTCAGCGCCTGCAAGCACAACAGGATTCGTAAAAGCTCGGGGTGGAACGCACACGAGGCCGGTCGCGGCGTGCACTGCCTCGAGGATGGCGGCCGTCTGGATCCACTTGACCGTCTGGCCGAAGCTGCGCGGACAGCCGCTCGAGCGATACAGTCAGCCGCACATTCCTCCAGAGCATACCGCAGCAAGGGCTCTGATGCAACGCACGCATCAAAGCTGCCGCTGGCCCTCTTGGCGAGCGTCTCGCCGGTCCCCTGCCACCCCGCCCACTCCTTGAGCCCCGTGTAGCCGTCTGCGCCGGCCATGTGCTCGACGGCACGGTAGAGGACGTAGGCCCACAGGCCGGCCGAGACGAGGTTGTAGCCCGTGAGGTACAGGCGGACCGGTGGGGAGGGCCCGCGCGACGAGGTGGGCTTGCGCGGGGAGGAGGACGAGGTCGACTTGGCCATGGTGAGCGTGTCTGTGGTGGATGCGCCTGAAAGCAACGCAGGCGTCGCTGTGTGGAGCGAGCGAGCGAGTGAGTACAGGAGCGGAAGAGGCAAGCGAGCGAGGGAGGGGATCCGCAAGGTCGGCGAACTTGGCAAGTCCGTCGGCCGCCAACGCGCAAACGCGGACACGTGCCCGCCCCGAGGCCGCCTCGGACAAACAAACCGCCAGGCCCAGCTGCAGCCATGGCCAGCTTGCTGCGCCCGCTTGTCACCGCCAGTCGAGACTCGTCACTCGACACGCGCTCGGACCGCAGGAGGAAGAACTCGAGCTCACGATTCAAGAAGGTCAACACGGCGGTGGCGAGGGAAAGGCCTAGGGACGACGGGGAGGAGGATCGAGGACAACAGCATATCTACAGACGGGGAAGCGGGACAAAGCCACTGGAGAGTACACCACACCTAGATACATCAACGAAAGGAGACGGCCGACCAGCAGCGCGCGAGCTCGAAGGTGGTAGGAGGAGGAAAGAGGGCTCAGTGGCCGTACACGCTCGCCGCGTCATCGGCGTTGAGCTCGACGCCTGCGGCGGCAAACACGTCTTCGATCTGCAAGTAGAGTCGTCACGCTGTCAGTTCGCAGCTCGAGTGATTGCGGGGGAAACGAGAGAGAAGAACGCACCTCGGCGTGGGCCCGCGTCGTGTGCATGCGCGAGGCGTACAGGCACTTGACCGAGTCGTCCTCTGCACCGAGAAGCTTGTCAGCATGAGCGCTGCGACAAGATAGTCGGAGGAGAGAGAGAGCGCACCAGGAGAGTGCTCAAAGACAAACTCGCCGCCGAGCTGCGTCTGGCTGCCCGGGTAGGCGGGCATCGCGACACCGGCCTGCGCGCGACCAAGAGTCAGCACCCGATCTCTGAGAGAGAAATAGGAGCGAGAGGAGGGGGGGGGGGGGGAGACGCACCGAGATGGACGACGTGACGTTGCCAAGCTGGCTCTTGACGATGTAGCTGCCCTTCTCCGAGTCCTTGCCCATGTCCCACGTCGTCTTGGTCATCTGCAAATGAGGCCACGCGTCAGATGCTGAAGAGCTCGCGAAGCTCAGACGAGAGTGAGACGCACGCCGAGCGCCCTGTACAAGTCCCTCCCCCGGTTGCTGTACAACGGGAAGGGCGTCTTCATCCTCTGGCGGTACGTCGCAATGAGTTTCGGCGACCCCGAGTTGATGAACAAGATGTTGAGCTCGGGGATGCGCGACGTCGGCTGCGAGCGATCCCGGTCGCTATCGAGCCCGATGCCACAGAAGGCCGACGTCTCGAGCGAGACGAGGTTGACCGTGACCCGGTTGAGCGCCTCGACGTACTGGGCGCAGAGGCCGCACCATGCGTGTCGCAGGAAGCTGCGCAGGCGCCGCCCGAGTCAGCCCAGCCGAGCAACAATCCCAGCCGGAGAGACGAGAGACGCACATGACGACCGTCCGCCTCTGCCCGTTGGCCTTGATGAGCTCGCCGAACTTGAGCGCGCGTCCATCCTCGGCCACGACCTCGCACTCTGACGCCTTGAGCATGTCCTCGTCCGTCGGCATCTTGAACCGCTCGAACGGCGCCTTGCGGGCCTTCCTCCTCTTCGCGGGCGGAGGTGCGCCCGGCCGCCGCTTCTTAACGAGCTTGTTGGGCTTGCGCCTTTGCGCCCTGCCGCCGTCCGTGAGGCCCTCGTCGGCGGAGGACGCTCCCCCGACGACGCCGCCCTCGCGCGCCTCGAGCGCGCGATCCTCCGGTAGCGGCGTGAGCCCCTCCTCGGCAAAGGCGCTCGTGCGGCGTCCGAGCGGGATGGCCGGGAGAGGGAGGCTCGGTCGCCGGCTCTGCTCGGCGAGGAAGTGGGCGGTCGGGAAGGGCGAGTTGAAGTGCGCCTGGGCCTGGAGGATGAGGTCCTCTGCCTCGGCGGCGAGCTCGTCCTCCGAGTCGACCTCCTCGTCTCCTTCCTCTCCCTCCGCCTCCTCCTCGTCCTCTGCTTCGTCTGCATCCTCCTCATCCGACACCTCTTCATCGTCATCCTCGACAGCCGGCGCGCCGCACCCGCAGCCCTCGACGAGCTCCTCCTCCTCGCCTCCCCTCGCACACGACGCGGCGGGCCCCGCCTGCTGCGCCATGACGACGAGCTCCTGCGCCGACGGCGGCAGCACGGTCGGCACCGGCGGCGCGAGCGTCACCAAGCCTGGGAACGCGTCTCCACCGCCGCCGTCGAAATCGAGGTCCAGAGCGGCGAGCAGGGCCGCGGGCGTGTCGACCTGCGGGACCGGGACGCGACGCGGGCGCTCGCGCTGGCCCTGCGCCCTCGCCGTCGTCGGGAAGAAGACCCCCGACGCTTTGGGCGTCGGCGAGTCGTGGTCGTGGTCCTCGACGCTCGAGGGCCGGGTCGACGTCGTGGCGCGCCCGATGGTGGTCGTCGTGGCCGACGTGGCGACCGATTCCGAGTCGGCGTGCGAGAGGGACGTGGTGCTCTCGTGCGACGAGGACGAGGGCGAGTCGTGTGCGCGAGGAGGGTGGCGGTGGTGGTGGTGCGCGGCGGGTGGAGTGGAGGGCTGAGAGGGAGTCGAGACGACGAGTGGGGGGAGCGAGTCGAGCGGTGGGAGGCAGGGGCTCCCCGTTGTCGTGGCGGGAAGGAGTGACGGGAGCGCCAGGGCCACCTGCGCAGGCGGGGTGCTCCCACTCGACTTGGCTGCTGAGGGTGTGCGCGACTTGCGCGTGCGCGTGAAGATGGACGGCGCCATCCCTCTCTCTGGCCACAGGGGGGAGAGTGCAATGAAGGACGAGAGTCCCCGCGCTGATGAACGCGGGACGCTGCGACTGAGGTGGGTCTGTCGCCGGGTCGGGCTGTGGCACTCAGGGCGGTGCAGGGAGATCCAAGCGAGCGAGCGAGTCGACTGGTCGGAGGGTAGGTAGCGTGAGGCTGGGTCGCTGGGTGACTCGCAGGCAAGCAGACGCTGCAGGAGAGAACTGCGTGCAGTTGGTGGAGGAACAAGGGGAAAGGGGGGGACGAGAGTCGTTCGAGAGGAGGGCCGTTTGATTGAAACCGCATCGAGAGCTCCTGGCCAAAGATCGTCGCACCCCCTCCGACAATGGACTTGCCGCTTTGGGCCCACCTTGCACTTCCCGACCACGAGGCCCTCTTAATTGAGACCCGCGCTAACCCCAGGCAAGGCGAACCAATCGAATGAAGGCGCGTCACCGAGTCTTCCTCTCCTGGAGTCCTGGCAGCTGGAAGTCCGGAATCCGACCTGGCGGAAGAGCGCCGCAACCCCGAGCAGGCGGGCCAGCGGGCAGCGAGCAGGCGCCAAGCTGCGCGCGGTCTCGAGCGCAGTCGGCCTCGTGAGGTTTCTAAGCACCTGTCCGACGCGGACGAACCGAGCCAGAGGCCAAAGCGCACGTGCACGCGCGCCCGTTGCACGTCCCGCGACCCGGTCCTTCGAGCTTCGAGAAGGACGTCTCGCTCCGCCCTCACTCGACCTCAGAACGTCCCCGCGCCGTGTAGGAACAGCTCGCGCTCCTCCTTCTTGACCCACCGGCTGACGGCCCTCGCGGCGCTGACGACGGCCGAGTGGGGCAGCCGCGGCGCGGTCGCGAGATAGAGCTCGAACTGCGGGGTGACCTGCGAGTGGGCGTGTGCGGCGAGTGTCAGCGGGGAGGAAGGGGAGAGAGGGAGGGAGGG